>JACBKR010000986.1:0-47751 GCA_014218235.1 Colocasia esculenta
AGGACCCGAACTGTGACTGGACCCGAACTGTGATGGGACCCGAACTGTGCTCAGTTACTCCAAGAGCAGCATGATGCATACTCACGAGATTTGTGTTCATATGGACAGTTTCCAGAAAGGAACTTCAAATTGACAAGACGTCCATGGATATATGTGCATACGTTCTCCGAAAATCATACTCATACAGTAAAAAAAATGAATGATGATGAATGAAACGATGAACGAGGAGAAAAGAAATTCTGCCTCAATTCAGACTTCATTTAAAGAAGGATGTTATAAACGAATTAATGTAGCACTCTTCTAATACAGAAGTGCTACTTTGAATCACAACTTCCCCAAGTTCAGAATCAAATGCACGGGTATATGCCTGTCTGCAATAATAATCCTCAGGTTTTCCAAAATAAAACCTTCAAACAACATCTTTCTCAAAAAAAAAAGGAGAGGAGGAGACCCCAAATGGGTTCACGGAAATACCCTTTCCCTTCTTAAAAGTCATATCTCGGACTCCACAAAGGTAGTCTTTTCAAAATGAAACACTCAAAGCAAAAGTATTTCAAAAATAACCAAAGAAAAATGATACATCATGACCAGGATTTTCTAAAAAGTGTGTATTTTCTCATCCCCTTTGCTATGAATGGTATTCGGGTTAAAACTGGTGTTAATAACACCAAGAGTCTTAACTCGATGTAAATGTAACATTGACTCCGGTCGATGGAGACAGAGTCCAGCACATGCTACCTCAATCACCTGATGAGTATAGATACGGGACTCAGGAGTTCAGATAAAAAACGGCGCACCCCCTAGTCGCCCCGTCACACTGGCATCCCCGTCCATTTCATGGACAACCCTAGTCGCCCGTCACACGGGCACCCCGTCCTTCCACGGACATCATACCCGTCCGTTCCATGGACACCCAAAATACCTTCTCCGCATTGCGCGGACTCTTTCTTCTGTCTGTTAGACAGACTGGCACGCCCCGCAAATCAAATACACAAATCAAAGCATGTGAAATAAATGAATACCCAAATGAAATGAATACATGAACCAGATAAAATCAAATGAGCCATCCGAAATCAAAATCAAATGATATGTCAAAGTGATATTCTTTCCCGTGTCAACAAGACCTCAACGGGGGCAGAAGATACTCTCCTTCTGAAGCTCCCAGTTCAGCATATGTGAATCTCGGGCATCAACATCGGCTTCTACCACCCCAAAAAATGTAAAATGAGAGGAGCACCATCGGCCCCTCTCCGGGCAAAGGATCTGCCATAGCCTGCAGAGTGCTCCCGTTTCCCTCCTATGAAAAATAGAGGGACTTTCGGGCGGAGACCACACTCATCTGGAAGGGGTGAGCCGGCGCCCGCCTCATCAGTTTCATCATTTAGTGCAGAAAAGTATGGAAGAAATCAATATGAGAACTGATGATAAAAGAGAAAAGAGAGCGGGGAATCTCAAAAGAGTATCCGCTCGAGGAGGCATATGCAACCTCTTTGGCCTTCTCAGCTCTTCTATTGGTAGAGGAAGAAGGAGCGCCGGGCGAGTCCGTTGCCCCTATCCCCGTTAATCCTCAAAACGGGAGTAGCTGGAAGACAAGGTCACCATATAAAAAAAAGAAAAAAAAGGGAAGAAGAAGGAAAGAGGGGTGGCTTACGTGCTGACTCTGATAAAGGCTTTGGTACCAGCTGAAGGAAGGTGGTGCTACAAACTTCCCCACTCTCTTCATAATATCCTGAACATCTTGAAATGTCTTGGCATTTTCCAGCCGAGGGATATATTCCAGAGGCTCAATATTGCCAATTACATTAATAAGATGTCTTTCCCCATCGTGTCCATCCGGGATGGCCGATGCTCTCTGGAGGTAACTTTGTCAACAAAGGTACTGTAGGAGAGTGACCGCAGTCAGATAATAAATGATCCCACCAGCAATATGATGAAGAATCATCGCTGGCGACCGAGGCTTTTTGTCCAGAACAGCTCTATGGATGCCAGGAGCGGTATTTCCCCTTGATAATAATACCTGTCATTTTCGGCCTTGGTATTATGTGACACACTGGCATCATAACGCCTCTTATAGAAGCTGCTATGCTGGAAAAGTGCCGGTTAAGATATGCCTCGTCAATGAAGACCGGGACAAGCTGTACTGCACAAGCCGAGAGTCCTCCCTCTCCCTTATTTTGTCAGGGGAGAGTCGGAAAATACCGCTCCGGTCAAACCACACATCTGGCATAAAATATATCCATATGTCCCGTCATTCCTGGCGTAGGAAGGGCACATGCTGAACCTGTTTCAGGACGACGGAAATAATTCCACCAACTTGCTGCCGTCATGTGAACATCATGGCCGCGTTGGAGTCGGAGTGACAATGGAAATTCCGCAGGTGGCGGGATAGATTGATCGTACCCCAAATTTCTGGCAAATCACGAAGGATAATAAGGCTCAGTGATAAGAGTCGATCTCACGCGATACACCAATACTCCGGGCCGAATACAGCATAGCCAGTCCTGATACACAGTTTGGCTGGGGCTATTGCTATTTGCTGAATAATTTGTGTCCCGTCGGAGGTCTGGGTGCAGAAAGGCCTGGTTCCCGGGATGCATTGTCGAATTGAAGTAGCCCCTGCTCATTGTTCGGCAGAAAAGATAAACTGGATCTAGTACTCATCAGCTCTGTCAGTGGATCTCCAGCTGGACGATTCCGGAACATTAAAATTAATGGAGCTGAAGAGCGAGGCAAATCAATTGTCTGACACAAACTGGGCAGCAAGAGGCCGGCCCAAGCACTTAAGTAATGGTGGGTAGCTGCACCTTCCGATCTCGGGGACTGGGATGTGAACTCAACGATCCCAGCCCGTGAAATATATTTGCTAGTGCTGCAGGAGCCAAAGCAAGTTGACGGCCCTCTGCCAGAAGACAAGCAGGATAAATAAGGCCTGGCCGAATATATTCTTCCTCGCCATGGGGAACCACAAAGCTGGACAGCCAGTAAACTAAGTAAGCGGCCAAATAAGTGCGGTCAGGTAGCCGCCGAGGGTTCCAACCCATATCCTTCGGGGCACAAATGAATCGTCCCCGGGAAGGCTTCTTCACTTCTAGTTGCTGATATTCTTCTAAACAGCGACCCTCAACTGAAAAGCCCTCGAAGAAGCAAAATGGCCCATTATAAAAATATCGAAGCCAGGCATTCTGACTGACTCTTATAGTTGAGGAAGATGAGGATGCTTTGTCTGTTTTCCCGACACGGGCTAGGTCCCGCCAAACTTTTGTCAGGAAACGGAGGCTATATGGGTAGAAATACTGGC
The DNA here is from genome assembly GCA_014218235.1 of Colocasia esculenta. NCBI lineage: Eukaryota > Viridiplantae > Streptophyta > Magnoliopsida > Alismatales > Araceae > Colocasia > Colocasia esculenta. Next base: position 3,299 of record JACBKR010000986.1, read on the forward strand.
CAGAGCCATTGCTGCGGTGGCTGTGCAAGTCATCCAATACAATTTCTTCATAAAGAAGCCCAGATATCGGCAGGCCTGAAACTTGGTGAAAACCCCATAAGTCAATGGAAGTTTCACCCTCAGCCGTCCCGAAGATATTCCATCTGGGGCTAAATCTCTCCACCAAACCTCGGAGAACACCTGTGTAACAGGGATAATCATATAAAGCTGCCTCAACAGCTCCATAGATGCCAGATTTCTTCAAGATCTCGCCATAATGGTGCAAAACACCGGTCAACCACTCTGTGGCCCCATAACGAAAGATATGAAAGATACAACTGACCAGTAGCCATACCAGCTGGGAGAAGTGAAATCATAATCCGATCCAAAAGACATCGGATGTCATGACTTCCAGCGGCATACTGGGAATCACCTGGCATCAAATAAGTGCCGTTGATCTCCATCGCAGTTGTATGGCGATTCTGCAAGTTCCAGATAACAGAGGACAGCTTCCGTGACTGAGTATAACAATCAAGGTCACGATTATAGGGGCCAAGGTTATCAGCCGTTGGCATCCTCTTCAAAGGCATATATCCCAGAGGAAAACTGGGGTAGGAAAAGGCACAGGTACCCAGGAGGTTATCCCGGAACCTTAAAATGGCGAATTCCAAATATCTCCTCTCGGCTGAAATGTAGGGATCATTCTCGGACATATTGGTGGGATGAACCCCTGGATGAAGGAAATAATTCCCTGTCAGATGGGAAATGGCTTGGATAGCCTCCTCTTCGCGTATAATGATAAGTCCCCTTTTGAAGACAAATGCGAGAGTAATCCACTGAGCCGTTTGGAGCAAGACCCTCTGGGTTAAGGGTTGCTACTACATGGTAACCACTATCTAGAGAGGCTAAATTGGCTTCAGTAATATGGGGCCTCGCCAAGGCAGGCATCATAATTCCTTTCGGAACAACCCCGTCACGGGTCTTCTGGCTGTGGTTGTCACGAGCCAGTAATTTTTCTTGAAAGGCATGGTGAAAGCCTGGGAAACCACAGGTAAAACAAAAAGAAATCAGAAGAAGAAAAGACACTAAATCCAGCTGAGCAGAAATCCGGGAACAAAAGCACTACAAAAATGCTCCGGAATGCAAAGCAAGGATTTACACGGTCGCGTGTCGTCACTTTCAGTTCCGACACGTGTCCCGTGGGGGCATTTGTTGAACGGCAAAAGTGTGACACGTTTATTTCAGCGAAAATTACAAAATCCATCAGATGATGGTCCGGCGACTTGGCTAGTTGAAGCCTATTTTTGGCGGACGACGGTTCGAGTCGTGGACATGATGAAAGGGGCTGTTGGGCCACGAAGATTAAAGTTGGTTATCAGCAGGCCTGGTTACAATACATTATCAGCAGCCTGCTCAGAGGCCAAAAAGTTGTGATTTAAAATGACCCCAAGGTTATTTAAGTTACAAACTTATTAGCGGGATCCTTCCCCAAAATTCAGCAGGGGAGTTCCGGCCCTTAAAATGGTGCCCGGAGTCCCGTTAAAATGAAAGTACAAGGAGAACATGTCTCCGTCCAAAGTACGAAGCACGGAAAAATCCGGCAGCACAAGGTCTATAGACCGAGTACGAAGGACAAGTACAAAGAACAAGCTCGAGGAAGAACTCCGAGGCTTGCAAAGGCACCCTCTGATCGGACAGAACTCCGAGAAGTTGGGGCGAAGCACCAAGGAAACGGAGCCGGACTCCAGCAGCACCTCCGGCAGCACAAGGTCTATAGACCGAATACAAAGAACAAGTACAAAGAACAAGCTCGAGGAAGAACTCCGAGGCTTGCAAAGGCACCCTCCGATCGGGCAGAACTCCGAGAAGTCGGGTGAAACTCCAAAGAAACAAGCAGGACTTCAGCAGCACCTCCGGCTCCAACAAGTCCTGGAAATGAGGGTGTGGGGGGGGGTATTTATAGACAAAATCCCCCCCCTCCCCTCTCTCTCCATCGGTTAGGACCCCCTAACCGATGGTGACCTCACAAGAGGTCACCATCGGTTAGCCCCTTACCGATGGTGACCTCATGTTGAGGTCACCATCGGTTAGGGGGAGCCCCCCCCTTAACCGATGGTGATCTCATTGTGAGGTCACCATCGTTAGGGGCTCTCTCTCTCTCTCCTCTCCCACGCATGTAAGGGGCCGAAACCCCTATAAATACCCCCCCTATTCCAAAGAAAGGGGGTCTAAAAAAAAATTGCTCCGGCAAAGCCTTGTTGGGAAATCCCAGGAAAATAGAAAAAAGAGCATTTGCTCATTCCCTCTCTCATTCTCAAATCCCTCCCGTCCGGTGTGTGAAGGTACAAATCCCCTTCTATAGCCCGATAGGCCAGGCGCGGAGAGGAGAGCGGTCGGCGTAATCGTCATCAGCATTCCTTCTTAATCTCCATCCCCCACATCGAGCAAGTCTCTGTGGGGTGATATTCCCGGGGTTTAAATGCCGTCCATATCGAGCGAGTCTCTATGGACACATGGTATTTAAATTCCCATGTTCTCTCCCGCCCATTGAGCGAGTCTCTGGGATGGTGGATTTTGTGCTTATATGTATATGTTTTCTTGAGGAGACTCTGCCCAAGCGGAGGTTCTGCCCAAGACATATTCGTATATTCGCAAATTTGTGTTCTTATATATATGTTTTCTTAAGACGAAACTCTGCCCAAGCGGAGGTTCCGTCCGTGAACATATATATAAAGATCGCAAATTTGTAATTATACAAATATGTTCCTTAGGGAGAATCTCACCCGGGCAAAAATCTCTCTCAGGGGACGTATCCATGTAAATACAAACTCGTGTTATATGTATATGTTTCTTAGAGGAAACTCTGCCCAAGCGGAGGTTCTGTCCGAGAACATATTCTTACATTCACAAATTTATGTTCTTATGTATATGTTTCTTAGAGAAAACTCTGCCCAATGGAGACTCCCCTAAGAACATATCTATAAAATCACAAATTTGTGCCTGTACGCATATGTTTCTTAGGAGGAATCTTGTCCGGACAAAGTTCCCTCTAAATTCATATCCATATAATCACAAACTTCATGTTTATATAAATGTATTTCTTAGTGGAATATCTGCCCAAATAGAGACTCTGCCCGAGAATATATCTATATAATCACAAATATGCCCCGTTTGTATATGTTTCTCAAAAAAAAAAGGACTCCGTTCATACGGGGGGCTCCTTCTTATCGGATACTCTGCTCAAGTGGAGATACCGTGTGAGAATATATTTACAAAGTGCAAATTTGTGTTTATACACATATATCTCTTTAAGGCAAAGACCCTCCGGGTAAAGTTTCTCCCGAGAATACATGGATATAAGCATATACCAATATGAAAATATCTCTACAAGGACACCCTGCCTAAGTAGGGACTCACCAAGACATATTCACATATTCAAAAAAAAAAAAGATAATAAAAAGAGGGATTGTGATAATATACACACATCCAAAGAAAAAGGGAAGTGAGACAGGAACCGTGCTCAGATACCCTAAATGGGAGCACATATGCACCTCCACGAGAAATATACCCGTGGAAATGGACTTCGGACAAAAATCACAAATATGACAAGAACTTCCGTGGAGATACATTCATATGATCTCCGGAAATTGCACCCGCACAAGTACGAAATGAGGAGAAAAGAAACTCTACCTCAAACTCGGACTCTGTTCAGAAATGGCATTGCAAAAGAACCTCATATAAAAATTTGCACAATCATCCTTCTAATATGGAAGAGTTACTCTGGGTTATAACACCCTCAAGTTCAGAATCAAAATCTTCGGCATATACCCGTTCACAATAATAATCTCCATGTTTTCCCAAATGTAAACCCATAACTAACCTTTTGCAAAAAGGAAAAAGACCTCAAACCGTCCACGGGTATATACCCGCTCCCCTTTTCAAAAGAAATCAAACTTTGGACTCCCAAAAAAGGCAGTCATTTCAAAAATAAAACATCCAAAACAAAAACATTTCAAAACAATCAAAAGAAACAAAAACATGTCATAATCAGGATTTTCTAAGAAAAAGCATGCATATTTTTCTCGTCCTTTACTATGAAATGGTGTTCGGGTTTAGACCGGTATCAAATAATACCAAGTGTCCTAACTCGATGTAAATGTAACATCAATTCCGGTCGATGGAGACAGAGGTCCAGCACATGCTACCCTAATCACCTGATGAGAATAGACATGGGACTCAAGAAGTTCAGATAAAAAATGGCGCACCCGTCCGTTTGCGGACACCCCCGTCCGTTCGCGGACACACCCGTCCGTTCGCGGACAAACCGTCCTTTTCTCGGACACCATACCCGTCCGTTCCACGGACACCATACCCATCCTTTCCCGTGTCAACAGGAGCCTAGGACAAATCTACTGTCGCTTTCACTTTGTTGCACTCAACTAACAATTCCTCAGAGAGACAATAACACCAAGCTGGCTTCCACTCATCTCCAGACCTGATTCTAACTTGATGGTGGCCACTCTTCAAATTGATCTTTGAGAAAATTGTGGCCCTGTCAGCATATCTAGCATGTTCTAGCATTGGAATGGGGAATTGGTATTCCAGTGTGATCTTGTTGATGGCACGGCTATCGACACACATCTGCCATGTGCGATCCCTCTTTGGTGTGAGAAGGGTGGCATACCCCACGCAAACTCGTGCTCTTACAGGAAATCCCTTAAGGTATTCCTCTACTTGCCTTTGCAATTTTGCATGTTCTATGGAATTCAACCCTAGGAGACAAGATAGGTAAAGTGGCTTTAGTGATTAGGTCAATGGGGTGATGAACATCAAGCATGGGTGGGAGGGTATTATGTAGCTCATCAGAAAAGATATTGTAAAGCTCGCCAAAGATGAGATCAACCTCTCCCAGATGCTCACCCGGAGTGCCTATGGTAGCTACTTTCACATGGACTACCAAAACCACAGGATCTTTTAAACAGTTTTTGGGCAAAATCTTTATCCTTCTTATATCTGACCTGAAAGTTCTTCACAAACTTTTTTCATATATATGAGATGAAAGAGCCAGTGACTTTAGAATGTGTTCATGTTTTAATAGTGGAAACACAATGCGTGCGATAAATTATGATATTTATAACCAAATATGCAGGTCTTTTCTAGATACACAGTACACGTTCCGCCTTATGAAACTGAAATTGCAGCTCCGATCAAGCATTATGACAATTATCTACCACAAGGTTAGTTATTATCTGTCCATTTTCAGAATTCCTATTTCAGTGGCAAAATCCTTGCAATCAATCCAAGCAAGATTTTTTTGACATGGTAATGGAAGCATTGGTAAGGAATGGCATGATATTCCATGGGGTAGAGTTTGTATTCCTAAAGAAGCTGGGGGTCTTGGCATAAGGAACATTAGGGCTTTCAATATGGCACTTCTAAGCAAGTGGTTGTGTAGGCTTGGTTCAGATCAAAGGGGTTATGGCAGAACTTACCTTCTCCATATAGAGTTTCTTCTCCGGTTTGGAAGGGTATTTTCCAGTGTGATGATTTCTTTAAAGCAAGTATCAGTGTATTTCATTGGGTGATGGGTGGATGTGTTCCTTTTGGCGTGATAGATGGTGTGGCAGCTCTTCCTTAGCAGGATTTTCCAGATTTAATCTCTATTTCCTCTTCCCCCTCTGCCTCGTTGCTTTCTATTTTGAGGATCCCTTTCAGGTGGAACTTGGTTTCCAACATTTAGAAGAAATCTCTCCTCGGGGAGGCTGAAAATCTCATTCAGTTTCTCTCTCTTCTTGCCCAAGTTAGTCCGTTTGGACACAAAAATTTTTAACCCCTTAACCGATGGGGCTACCATCGGTTAAGGGATTATTTCCCCAAACCGATGGAAGCACCATCGGTTGAGGGGAAATCCCCCTTTAAATCCCCTAACCGATGGGACTACCATCGGTTAAGGGGATTTTTCCCTTCAACCGATGGGAGTTCCATCGGTTGAGGGGAATTCCCCTTCAACCGATGGAAGTGCCATCGGTTAGGGGAGTCTTCCCCTCTAACCGATGGGAGTTCCATCGGTTAAGGGGAAATTCCCCTCTAACCGATGGAACCCCCATCGGTTAAGGGGAATCCCCTTTAAAAAAAAAAGAAAACAGAAAAATAAAGAAAACAGAAAAACACACAGAAAGACAGAAAACAGAAAAAAAAATATAATAGAAAATAGAAAAAAAAAAGAAAATAAAAAAAGGGGCCTAACCGATGGAACCCCCATCGGTTAGAGGGCCTTTAACCCTCTAACCGATGGAGTCTCATCGGTTAGAGATTTTTTTTTCTTTAACCGATGAGAGTCTCATCGGTTAGCTTAACCGATGAGAGTCTCATCGGTTAGAGGGAATTTTCCCTCTAACCGATGGAACCCTCATCGGTTTAAACCCCCCCACCCATGTAAGGGGTGCCTTCCCCTATAAAAGGCACCCCATCCCCCCATTTCAAGAGGTCGGCTCCCGGGGGAGATGCCGGCTCCCTGGAGAAATTGCTGCCCCCCTCTTTTCTGAAATTCAGAAAGAATAGAAAATTTCCAAAAGTCTCCCGTCTCTCTCTCAATCTCATTTCTTGTGTGAGTGAAGGTACCAATCTTCTTCCCCCGAGTGTTGAGAGGTTATCCGTATGCGGCATCGGCAAACTTCATCGGCTAAAAGTCCGCAATAGCGGCACTGGCCCTCACGGGCTATAGGTTCTAAATACCGTCCATTTTGGACATATGGTATTTTAGATACCTTTGTTATTCATGCCACCTCCCATCGAGTTTTAAACTCTCCGGGATGGTGTGTTTGTGCTATATGCATATGTTTCTTAGAGGAGACTCTGCCCAAGTGGAGATTCTGCTCGAGAACATATTCATATATTCACAGATTTGCATTTTTTATATATATGCTTCCTAGAGGAAACTCTGCCCAAGTGGAGATTCCGCCTAAGAACATATCTATAAAGTTCAAATCTGTGTTTATATTTATATGTTTCTTAGAGGAGATTCTGCCCAAGTGGAGATTCCGCCCAAGAACATGTTTATATATTCACAAATTTGTATTTTTATATGCATGATTCCTAGAGGAAACTCTGCCCAAGTGGAGATTCCGTCTAAGAACATATTTATAAAACTCAAATTTGTGCCTATACACATATGTTTCTTGGAAGGAAGCCCTGCCTATGACAGAGTTTTCCCTCTAAAAACATATCAATATAATCACAAACTTTGTATTCATATACATGCGTTCCAAGAGGAAACTCTGCCCAAATGCAGTCTTCGCCCACGGCATGTTTATATAATCATAAAATTCGCAATTATATGCGTATATCTCTCAAAAGGGATTCTGTATATGCAGATGGTACCTTTTACCGAACATTCCACTCAAAAGGGATACCGGTGAGAAAATATGCGTAAACTGCAAATTTATGATCGTATATACACATACCTTTTTGAGGGCAAAATCCCTCCGACAAAGATTCTCTGGGGACACATGGATATAAGTACATGTTCATATGAATATATCTCCGTGAGAGCATTCCGCATAAGCGGAAACTCTGCTAAAATAAAATTATAAAAAATTGTGATGATCTACACACATCCAAAGAAAAAGGGAACAGGACCTGAACTGTGACAGGATCCGAACTGTGACAGGACCCGAACTGTGACTGGACCCGAACTGTGATGGGACCCGAACTGTGACAGGACCCGAACTGTGACTGGACCCGAACTGTGATGGACCCGAACTGTGCTCAGTTACTCCAAAGAGCAGCATGATGCATACTCACGAGAATTGTGTTCATATGGACAGTTTCCAGAAAGGAACTTCAAATTGACAAGAACGTCCATGGAGATATGTGCATACGTTCTCCGAAAATCATACTCATACAAGTAAAAAAAAATGATGAATGATGAATGAATGAAACGATGAACGAGGAGAAAGGAATTCTGCCTCAATTCAGACTTCATTTAAAAGAAGGATGTTATAAAAGAATTAATGTAGCAACTCTTCTAATACAGAAGTGCTACTTTGAATCACAACTTCCCCCAAGTTCAGAATCAAATGCACGGGTATATGCCTGTTTGCAATAATAATCCTCAGGTTTTCCAAAATAAAACCTTCAAACAACATCTTTCTCAAAAAAAAGGAGAGGAGGGAGACCCCAAATGGGTTCACGGAAATATACCCGTTCCCTTCTTAAAAGTCATATCTCGGACTCCACAAAGTAGTCTTTTCAAAATGAACACTCACACCAAAAGTATTTCAAAAATAACCAAAAGAAAAATGATACATCATGACCAGGATTTTCTAAAAAAGTGTGTATTTTCTCATCCCCTTTGCTATGAATGGTATTCGGGTTAAAACTGGTGTTAAATAACACCAAGAGTCTTAACTCGATGTAAATGTAACATCGACTCCGGTCGATGGAGACAGAGGTCCAGCACATGCTACCTCAATCACCTGATGAGTATAGATACGGGACTCAAGGAGTTCAGATAAAAAACGGCGCACCCTTGTCGCCCGTCACACGGGCATCCCCGTCCATTTCATGGACAACCCTAGTCGCCCGTCACACGGGCATCCCCGTCCATTTCATGGACAACCCTGGTCGCCCGTCACCACGGGCATCCCCGTCCGTTCCTCGGACATCATACCCGTCCGTTCCTCGGACATCATACCCGTCCGTTCCTCGGACATCATACCCGTCCGTTCCACGGACATCATACCCGTCCGTTCCATGGACACCCAAAAATATCTTCTCCGCATTGCGCGGATTCTTTTCTGTCTATTAGACAAACTGGCACGCCCCGCAAATCACAATACACAAATCAAAGCATGTGAAATAAATGAATACCCAAATGAAATGAATACATGAACCAGATAAAATCAAATGAGCCGAACCAAAAAATCAAATGATATGTCAAAGTGATATTCTTTTCCCGTGTCAACAACTGGCACGCCCGGTGGGACTTCTTCTCACCATTCATAGCAAAGGATGAGACATACGTATATTTTTCATGAAAGTCCTAATACTGATATTTTCCCTTGAAGGTACAAACAAAAAGGCAAATCATAAGCCGTTGAAGATGGCCGTCACTTATGGACCACTCGCCATCAACAATCATGCCAGGTTCGGTTACCAGGCGACTCCGATCATATTTGGGGATTTTTCCAACAATTGTCGGATCCCTTCCGGCCTATGAAGAAGATGCTGCTCAAAAGCCTCTCTCCAACAAGTTAACAAGGAAGATCCACGAGAGCTGTGGGCACGTCAAAGCTCATCCTGCTATTATCAACAGGGGGCATCCGAATGCTCTCCAAAGGTAATGCTAATAAAGGGGATCAGCCTAACTCTGGCCAACAACATTATTGGCTATGAGCCTAGGCAGTCATGTCCAATCCAAATTCAAAACCATATCCAAACTCAAGTTCATGACCAGCAAGCCATCAAGGCAGGTCATGTCCAATCCAAACTCAAAACCATATCCAAACTCAAGCTCATGACCAGCAAGCCATCAAGGCAGGTCATGTCCAATCCAAACTCAAAACCATATCCAAACTCAAGCTCATGACCAACAAGCCATCAAGGCAGGTCATGTCCAATCCAAATTCAAAACCATATCCAAACTCAAGTTCATGACCAGCAAGCCATCAAGGCAGGTCATGTCCAATCTCAATTTCAATTCCAAACCATATGCAATCCCAGAATACTTCAAAACCAAACATCAAATATAGCCACAACCATCAGGGTAGGCTGAATCCGAAACCAAAATCCAATTGAAAGTCCAAAATGTAGCCACCAAACCTCAATCCTAGGCTCCACCAAATTTTCATACCATATCTTTGACCCCAAAAAAAAAAAAAAGAAAGGGGTAGCCATTTAGCAAGACTAAGTCAACCCAAATCTGGACTTTTTCAGTCCAGACAATTTCCTCCAAAATCAAGTTTTCGTCTCTACAACAAGGACAAATTAAATCATAAAAGTAAAAGGCTATCAGCTGCCACCTCAAGATCTGGCAAATCCATCATGATCAGAGGTCTGCAGGTACAGCTCGACGGAAGCCAACCTATCACCCCACGGGATAGGTATATTCCTACAATCCCAACCTCAAACCGCTTCTCAGTTTTGCGGTGGTTTCAAGGGGAATCAAGAGATTCCAAGAAGGAAGCCGATGTCAAGCAAAAGACTCGGCACTCTGCTGAGTTCAAACAAATCTGGGATCCCATAAAGGAAGCTCAGAAGCTCAAAAGAGATCCAAGCAAATACACCAACAATGTTCAGCAAGAGAGGCAACATCAAAAATTCTCCCTTCCAACATGCTGAATCCAAACACTATCATGGAAAAAAAAGAGAAAAGGAATATACAAGAAATCAAGGTATACTCTTCAAGGCTCGGAGAATATTCGAGTAGTCAAAGAAAATCCAAATCAGCAATTCAAATCTCGCGTATCGATCCTTGATCGTATACAGCGAATCTCAGTACTTGATAGGCTGGGGGCATTCCTAATGCCAGTACCCGTCCGTCAATAAGACGACGTGTTACTTGGGCAGCTGAGGAAAAACCCAAGCTTATAATCTCCTCATAATATGCCTCTGGGAAGGACTCTAGCGAAATGGAGAACAAATCGCAGAAGCCAATCCAAATATTCCTACTGAAGCCATCAAGTAATTTGCCACAAGAAATCGCCAGCCGGCGGACAAGCTGAAGCACCTGGTCAAGTTCTCCCTCGTATTGATATTTAACATGAGGGAATTCAAATCCCCTTCTTCGAAGAAACAAATATTCAAATCGAAGAAGGTGGGCCTTCAACTTCAAACATCAATCCCGTCATCGACTCGCCGACAAAGGAAAATTTCCAGGCTATGTCAGATGACGACAAATATCAAGTGATGCAGCAAGGCCAATCTCAAATGGCTGTGCTTCTAAATGAAATGAGGCAACTGGTAACTACAAGCCTCCCCATTCTGTGGAGCCAGTCTCTACTGAAAATCCACAAATTTAGCATCCAGATGGGTCTGCCCCGGCAAATCATTCGGCAGTTTCTACAACTGGTCTTCTTCCTCAAACTACGGGTCAGGATATCATTGATCCGTCCAATGTTATGCATCCTCAAACAGAAACAATTCAAGGTATTCCCATTCAAAGGCATGAGATATAGAAAATTATTCAAAATATGTTCGCTCAGCAGAGCGAAGGCATGCAGACGACAGATCTATAATCTGTTCCATATCCAGTATATCATCAATTCAAGAAGCTGCCAGAAACATGCCCTAAAGTCCCAAAACTATCAAAGCTTAATGGACATGGGTCACCACTGGAATATATGGCACATTATGTTATTGCCTTGGGCAAGCTCGCCATCGGCAAATCTTATATCCTCAGATATTTTGCAACTTCCTTGATTAAAGTTGCATTTCAAAGGTATTCAGAACTCAAGCCTGACTCAGTTGCTGATTGGGCGGATCTGCAAAAGAATTTCTTGACCATCTCTAAACGGCTAAAGGGAAGGTATCTCTCTCGCCAAATTATGTTCCCTCAAACAACAGAAAGGGGAGTCGGCAATCTACTTCATCAAGGGTGGAGAGAGTTTAGCATGAAATGCAATAACCCTCCTGTTCAAGAAGATACAATCCCTATCTGCCAAAGAGGCCTCATATCAACAGTCAAGGAGAAACTCTTGGGAGCAAATATCAAGAGCTTCGATCAATTGAATTCCATAGTGGCAGACACTGAGATGTTTCTAGCCGAGCAAATGACACAGACATCTCATAAAGGCAAACTCCCCAAAGAGTGTAATAATTAGCAAAAAAAAGGGGGGTCAACATCATTGACTCCTCACCTTATCATGAAGCAAAGGGGGCAACAATCTCTCCTGCCCCAAAGAAGAAATCAGAAACCAAAGCTCCACTGCCATCATTGATGGGGCGCATGAAGACTCCTTATTCTTTCAAAAAACAGAAGCATATAAAGAGGCTCTTTGATCTGCCTCGATAATCAGTTAATATCACTGCTAGAACCAAAGAGGCAGGCAGGTGTCAGCCAAATCAATCAGCTCAATTTGCCCGTATCACCGTATGGTGGGGCATGCAATTGAAGATTACTACGTCTTCAAAAATGAGGTCCGGAAGATCATTCAAATGGCCTCATATCTATGCAAAATGCTCTGGCTGACCCTCTTCAACTTCATGCTTGGGATCGACCAGAGCAATCTGTCAATGTCATTTATATGACGAGACTTCCAACAAATTCAAATCATCCCGAGAACGGTCATTCATATGATCCTCCTCAAGATAATTCAGGAGCTCATTCTCTATCAAGATCAAGGCATGATCCACATAGAATAATGAGGAAAGGCCAAAGGCAAATATACTCTTATGCATACTCAAATATATTCAGACCGCCTCCTATGCCGCCATATGCAGACTCAATTGGGTGGCTATCTGAAGATCCTTCAACTCCTGTCGAGCTGGCAAGGTTATATTCTTTCCCTCGACATCTCACTTACTCACTTTTCCGCTATGCCTTCAATCCGGATTAATGGATTACCAAGCTCCGGCAGAAATATTAGCCAATTACTGCCCATATCATCAAGTGATGGGTCATAGTATCAAAGATTGCATAAGATTCAAAAATGATGTTCAAAAGCTAATTGACCTGAGTATTCATCGGGTCAACTAGCCTCATACTCAACAACCACCAAATGGACCGGCCAATCCTGGATCCTATTGGTGAATGTCATTAATGCATCATCATCCTTTGGTCTTCCTCGGTTATCAGTGGGGGAGCATTCAAATCCATATTTTAGTCAATCGTATACAAATCTGCATCTTCTATAATAAGCTCTCATTTGCAACAAAGAGCACCAAGTTTATACTTGACAATCTCAGAAGACAAAGTTGGTTTCCATACTTAAACCAGCATCATATATCTTTCAAGAGTGAAAGGAGATGCAGACTATTGTTTGGATCTCCATGATTTGGTCGAAACTCATATCTGGGAAGAAAAATTGATCAATATGGGAATTCTTTGGCGCCAGCAAATAAGGTGTCACAACGAGCCTATGGTTCAGGTCCAGAATCCTAAGCTCTATATCCAAAGATATGTGAATATATCATCCCCTGGGCTATGGACGATACAAAGTCAAAGCTGAAATGGAGCAATTTAAGATTGATCTTTTTCAATACAGAATGAGAATATCGAAAGAAGTTGCAACAAAGCCAATCTCCCCACAAGCAGAGGAGTTCGTAGATCATTATCACCAACTCCCATCTTCAATTATTCAAGAAGCAATTAATGCAATCTTTGAGAATGGGTCACTGTCGGCCCTCAAAATCAGCCAGTTCCAAAAGAGTCAACAACTCTACAACTAAGAGGTGGCTCCAACAAGAGAAGCATCTCCAAATCATCTTCAGAGCAGAAAGTCATAAGCTTACTTAAAGCTCTTCAGGTATGAAATAAAAATATACACATGTATATATATAAACAGAACAAAACAAAACAAAAAAAAAAACAACAAACAAATCAAAAAAAAAAAAACAAAAGATAATAATAATAATAATAAAAGAAGAATGAAAAAGAACAAATGTAGCGTGATGCTGCTGCTGAGGTACCTCAAGTATCAACTTAAAAAAAAAAAAAAAAAAATCATTAATCAATCAAATTGAAGAATCAAATCACATATTTAACTCACCAATTTACAATATGGTGTCCAAACCTCAACCAAAGAAGCTATAAATCTCTCAAGTGATAATACCAAACAGGCTGAAGGTAAGCCAACAATGCTGACATATCAGCGTCGGCCAACAATAATTCAAATCGCCGTCGCAAGAAAGGGCATGGTAAAGAGCAAAAAGTTGCATCTACTATTTTCAAGAAGCCTGATATCACAAGATCAAGCAGAGTCATTCTCATTTAAGGCAAGGAGTCAAAGCCTTTGCCTGAAGCCGAAATACGGGCGGATTCTTATGTCTTCAACCCTTCAGATGAAGAAGAAGAGCTATCCAATATGCCTCCTCATACAAAAGAAAGAGTCAAAGTCCCCATGCCTCATCAAATGAGCCGGACAACGCTCCTCTCTTTTCAAATGGAAGGATGTTGATTCCTCTCTCTCAAAAGAAATCTGTCAAGCCAAAGAAGCCATCTGAGTCCTCGATAAAGGGATCTCCCTCATCGGACCAGATACGCATCAAGGCTGATGACAAAATCTTTCAGCAACTCAAATCACTCCCCGTTAACCTTACTGTCTAGAAGGCAATTGCTTGGAGTGAGGACTTGAGGGAAACTCTCGTCAAAATACTCCAAGAAACAGAAATATATGAAGCTCATATGGCTGATTTCCAAGCTCAAATATATGAAGCACTGGCAGAGGTGTCGCCTTCACAGATAAAGGAATGCTACTATGCCACAATCGCCCTTTACATATATATGAAGGGACAACCCAATGGCAACAAATTGTGTTGTATCCTGGCCGATCTGGGGGCATCTATCAATATAATGCCTTATAAAGCCCTTGAATCTTTACATCTCATGCCTCATGTGCAACAGGTAAAAGATGTACAAGCCACTGGTTATAAAACCAAAATTCAGGAGAAGCCATTGGAAGAGTCACTGTCAACTTAATTCTTAGAAGCTTCACCACCAAGGTAGCCTTCTATGTTATTGATGCTGATACAACATACAGAATATTACTTGGAAGACCTTGGCTATAAAAATTTTGGGTCATCCCATCGACACCCCATCAACGCATCAAGTATGCAAAAGAAGGGAAGCGGAATACAGTCTTTGCTAGTTAAGCCCCGTATCGGAAGATGAATGCAACTTGACTGCTGCTATTTTATATCTTGGAGGGCCAATCCCTCAACCCTTGCCCGGTCTAAAGGGAAGGGTAAGCAAATTAAATGCTCGGATGAAGACAGTAAGGCTGACAAGCCTTTTGTGGTAAACAAAGGATTTGCCAAATCACTTGCAAAGAATTCTCAAAACAAAGTAATTCGCCCAGAGCGGTAGAGTGTCAACTATGAAGCTGACCATATAAGGGAGTACTTCTCCACCTCCCAGTTGCATGCAAATTTACTCTCCAAGGCAAGATCAAAGTGTTCGACGATTGAAAAAACATTCGTCGTCAAATATCGGGGAATGGAAATAGACCCCGACAGAATCAAGGCGATCTAGCAATTGCCACCTCCTCAAAATCTGACCGATTTAAGGTCATTTCAAGGGAAGCTAGCCTATATTAGACATTTTATCTCAAATCTTTCAAGAAGGTGACCTCCCTCCTTCGCCGAATCTGAGTCTCTTCAATGGAGATGAAGAAATCACCATGGAAAAGTTGGACTCTATGTTCAGCTCTTTCCATTGCTATATGGTGTTCATTCCTCCTCCAAAGGAATTACAAACTCCCACAAGCAATACTACTGCACAGGCGGGAGATAAACCAACGACGCTTGTATACCAGCGTCGACTTCCAAGCAATTCAAATCGTCATACTAAGAAAAGTCGTGGTAGGCGTCAAAAGGCGGCATCTTCCACTACCAAGCAGCCAGATAAGATTATACTCTTTCATGGCGAAGAAGCAAAGCTCCTGCCCGAACCTCAAATCCGGGCGGACTCTTATATATTTGATCCTTCAGATGAAGAAGGGGGACTGTCTGACAAGGTTCCTCAATCTGGAGATAAAAACTCAAGTCCATATGCTTCATCAAATGAGCCGGACAATGCTCCTCCTCTTCCTAACGAGAAGCTATTGGCTCCTATCTCTCAAAAGAAGCCCGTCAAATCAAAAGAGCCTTCTGGGTCCTCGATAAAGGGATCTCCCACTTGGACCAGATACGCTCCGAAGCTGACGGCAAAATTCTCCAGCAATTACAGTTACTTCCCGTCAACATTACTGTCTGGGAAGCAATTGCCTAGAGCAAAGACTTGAGAGAAACTCTAGTCAAGATACTCCAAGAGCCCAAAATTTATGAAGCCCATATGGCAAATTTTCAAGCTCAAGCATGTGAAGCACTGGCGGCGAATGTCACCTTCACGGACGAAGATTTGCTACTATCTTCCTCGTATCACAATCGTCCCTTATATATGAAGGGAAAGATCAACAACATGCAATTAAATCGGATCTTGATTGATCCAGGGGCATCCATCAATCTAATGCCCTTCAAGACCTTTCAATCTCTATATCTTATGCCTTATATGCAAAGGGTCAAGGATGTGAAAATCACAGGATTCAATCAGAATTCGGAAAAAGCCATCGGAAAGGTCACCGTCAATTTGACTCCGGGGGATTTTGTCACCAGGGTGACCTTCTTCATCATTGATACCAATACATCATATAGAGTCTTGCTTGGGAGACCCTGGCTACATGAAAATTGGGTCATTCCATCAACTCTCCATCAGTGCATTAAATATGCAAAAGAAGGGAAGCAGCATACAGTCTTTGCTGATCAAGCCCCGTTTCGGGAAGATGAATGCAACCTGACTGATGCCCCTTTATATCTTGGAGGACCAAATCTTCCACCCTCCTCTCTCCCTAAAGGGAAGGGTAAGCAAATTCAATCTTCAAATGAAGACAATGAAACTGGCAAGCCTTTTGTGGTAAACAAAAGCCTTGTCAAATCACCTGCAAATACTTCTCAAAGCAAAGCAACCTGCCCAGAGCGGCGGAGCATCAGTTATGAAGCTGATCATATAAGTCAAGTTATTAATGGGAGCATTCCTCTGCCATCCAATTGCATGCAGATCTGCTCTCTAAAGCAAGAACAAAGTGTCCGACGATTAAAAACTTTCGTCGTCACTCATCAAAGAAAAGAAAAAAGAAAGAATGCAAGAAAGCAGTAAAGCCAATCCTCTTCTACGAAGGGGAATAATCCTTCCAACTTATACAGAGGATGATTTTGGTTGGAAAGACAGCTCCAATAACCAACTGGAATCAATACAAGAAATGGCCGATATGCCAGAAAAAATTAAGGAGATGTGCAGAAAGCAGAAAATTCCTCACGTACAAGATGTTTCCCGGAGAAATTTCTTCAAACAACTATGGGAACCCTCTCAAGTCCGGGGGCAACCTCCATTCTCTAGAAGAGATACCAGAGGATTAGGTTATGATACCAAATCCTCCTATACAGTCAATGTTGTCGGATCATCATCAGAGGTCTGCAGCACGCAGAATAATCAGGAGTCTTCCAACTTCAACTCTCAAGCCATTATTTCAGCTCCATCAAATGAATTATCAAATGAAGAGCTACCAGAAGAATTCTGCAAGCAATCTTCATCCACAAACTCTGAAGATGCAAATTCCTATGAAGTCTACGTCACCAACTCCGATGACGAAGAAGATTTCATAGATCTTCAGCCAGCTCCCCAAGAAATCGAGGATGGTGGACAAGCCACTATTGATGAATTAATTGAACTCAATCTCGGGAGTCAACAAGATCCCCGGCCAATCTTTATCAGCACCCTTCTTGATGAACAAGAGAGGCAATCCTATCAAATTCTTCTGCTGGAATTCCAAGACTGCTTTGCTTGGAATTACAAAGAAATGCCAGGACTGGAGCCATCAGTTGCTGAACATGAATTATCCATACTGCACACGGCCAAGCCTGTCAAACAAGCTCAAAGGCGTATGCGCCATGAACTAGAACTGAAAGTAAATACTGAAGTCGACAAGCTTTCTGAAGTAGACTTCATCGAGCCATGCATATATCCAATATGGCTCGCCAATAATGTTCCAGTGAAGAAAAAGAATGGTCAAATCCGGATATGTATCGACTATAGGGACTTGAATAAAGCATGTCCCAAGGATGATTTCCCAGTCCCAATTACTGAAACAATGGTGGATATGACCACCGGCTATGAAGCCTTGTCTTTCATGGACGGGTCTTTCGGCTACAATCAAGTCCGGATGGCGATTAAAGATAAAAATTACACTGCATTCAGATCACCCAAAGGCATCTTCAACTACAAAAGAATGCCCTTTGGCTTGAAGAATGCAGGAGCCACATATCAAAGAGCCATGACAAAAATATTTGACGAAATGATTCATGATGTAGTCGAATGCTATGTCGATGATCTCGTCGTCAAAACCAAAAAACGGGAGGACCATCTATATGATCTTCGCCGTGTTTTTGAAAGGCTTCGTCAATTCAAATTGAAGATGAACCCTATGAAATGTGCATTTGGGGTTTCAAGTGGCAAGTTCCTGGGTTTCATCGTCAAATATCGGGGAATAGAAATAGACCCTGACAAAATCAAGGCAATCCAGCAATTGTCGCCTCCTCAAAATTTGACTGAGCTAAGGTCATTTCAAGGAAGACTAGCCTATATCAGGCGATTTATATCCAATCTCTCAGGAAAATGCATGCCGTTCGGCAAACTAATGAAGAAGAATGCACCCTTCATCTGGGATCAAGAATGCCAAATTGCTTTTGAACAGATCAAAAAGTATCTCCTTACTCCACCAGTGCTGGGGGCACCTATCGCTGGAAAGCATCTTATACTCTATATTTCAGCTATGGATGCTTCTCTGGGAGCTCTATTGGCACAAACAAATGAGGATGAAAAAGAGCAAGCTTTATACTATCTTAGCAGAAAGCTAATTGGTCCAGAGCTCCGATATGCTCCAATGGAGAAAGTATGCCTAGCACTGGTATTTGCCGTCAAGAAATTGAGACATTATCTGCTGGCCCATGAAATTAAACTCATTTCCAAATATGATCCACTCAAATACTTGTTGAGGCAGCCTGTACTATCAGGACGGCTCGGAAAATGGGCCCTGCTCCTTATGGAATTTGATATCACATATATCCACAAAAAGCCATCAAAGGACAGGGTCTGGCTGAATTTTTAGCCGCTATCCAATAATAGAAAATTCCCCTCTGTCTATAGATCTTCCGGAAGACGAAACTCTCTCCTCTATAGATGGAAAGAAGATCAAATTCAGGAAACCCCACATTCCAAAGAAGTTGTCACAATCGACTTACCCTCATGGGAGCTATATTTTGACGGGGCTTCCCGAATTCTTCACTATACAGATGGTTCCACCTCCGTCTCTACTGGAGCTGGAATCGTTTTTGTCACCCCGTATGGAGGAATCTTATACAATTCATGTGCTCTTATGAAGCAACTACAAATAACGAAGCTGAATATGAAGTCTTAATTATTGGACTTCGATTAGCTCTCGAAATGGGGATCAGAGGTATACAAGTTTACGGAGACTCACAACTGGTCATCCGACAAATATTGGGCCAGTATGAAGTCCGTAAACCACAATTACTTCCATATTACAATGCAGCCATGAAACTCAAAGAACAATTCAGCTTTTTCAATATTCCCATATACCAAGAAATGAAAATTCCCAGGCAGATGCTTTGGCCAAATTGGCCTCTGCCATAAAATTGCCTCTGAAGGAGAAGTCGACATAATGGTCCGCCACAGAAGACTCATGCCGAGTGTCTTCGATGCTGAGTCTGATATTATGATCGAAGAAGTATACACTACAGAACAAGATGTCACAAATGAACCTCAGGATTGGCGTGAGCCGATCATAAAATTAAGAAAGGCTGGCTACCTCCTGATCGAGCACAAAGAATTCAGCTCTTACGCAGGGCTACATCATATCAAATAATAGCAGATCAATTGTTTAAGCTGGTCCATGAAAAGAAAGGATCAGTGCTCCTCAGATGTTTATCCCTTAAGGAAGCCAAAATCATCATGAAGGAAGTTCACTCTGGGCTGTGTGGTGCACACCAGGCAGGGGAAAAGATGAAAATCAATATCAAACTAAAAGGTTTCTACTGGCCCACTATATACGCGGACTGTATCCAATATGCCCGTGCATGTCATCAATGCCAGGCATTTGGTCCTGTGCCGAGGAAATCACCAAATATGTTACATCCCACAGCGCCAACATGGCCCTTTGCTGAATGGGGTATGGATATTGTGGGACCATTCCCACCTTCCTCTCAAGGCCACAAGTTTATATTGGCTGCTACAGATTATTTCTCTCGATGGGCTGAAGCTATCCCATTGAGGGAGGTGACTGGAGACTCGGTCGCCAAATTCGTCAAACAAAATATAGTATACAGATTTGGGACTTCTCACAGGATTATATCTGATAATGGGTCGCAATTCAGAAATAAAACAATATATACCTTGGCGGCGAAATTTCATATTGATTGGAGGACATCGTCAGTATATAATCCACAGGCAAATGGGTTGGCAGAAGCCTTCAATAAAACCCTCTGTAAATTGCTCGCCAAGATAGTCGGCAACAGAAAGTGGGAATGGGGAGAAAAGGTTCATGAAGCCTTGTGGGCTTATCGAAAGTGTATAAAACCCCTACCGGGTGCTCACCCTTCTCCTTGGTATACGGAGCTGAGGCCATGATCCCTATAGAAATTGAAATGGCATCCTATCGGGTGGCAATCCAAGGTGAACTACAAAATCAAGATCAAGACCAAATAGAAAGGAGACTTGAGGAGCTCTCCAATCTGGAAGGAAGGCGACTCGAAGCATATAAGTCTCTCCAAATATATCAAGCCAGAATGGTTCGTGCATTCAACAAATTAGCAAGACCCAGAGCTTTTAAGCAAGGGGATCTTGCCATGGTCAAGAGCAAAGAAGCAATAGCCGGAAAGTCATATGGCAAACTGCAACCCACTTGGCTCGGTCCACATATCGTCACTCTGGCGTATGAAGGAGGAACATATCGGCTAGTGGACTATAAAGGTAATGTGCCCTTTCCCCACTCAACGGGAAACACCTGAAATTGTACCACGCGCCAGAACATGAATTCCCTGGCCAGCCACAAAAACAAAAACCGATCACCCAAAAGGCATGAAGCCGAAAGAGAATGAAAAACAATGAAATGAAGTTTGCAACAGATAGGGGCAAAGGAATCAAAACTTCCACCTGTCCGTATATACCCCAAACTTTTCAGTCCTTACCGAGCATGAAGCCAAAGGCATTCCATGTATAAACAAAAAAAAAAGGAAAAAGAGAAAAAAAAAAAAGGAAAATTCAATGAAAAATGGAGGCTTATTTTGCTTATCCCGCCAAATGAGGTTCCAAGCTACAATGCTAAACAATGTCAAAACCATACCAAAACCATAGCCAGCAAACCAAAAAGGTAGGCTATGTCAAAACCATACCAAAACCATAGCCAACAAACAAAAAGGTAGGCTATGCAAATCCAAATACCAAAGCCATAGCCAGAACCAAAAAGGTAGGCTATGTCAATCCAAATACCAAAACCATAGCCAACAACCAAAAAGGTAGGCTATGCAAATCCAAATACCAAAACTATAGCCAACAAACCACAAAGGTAGGCTATATCAACCCAAACCAAATCAAAAGCCATAGCCAGCAAACCAAAAGGTAGGCTATGTCAAATCCAAAATACCAAAACCATAGCCAACAAACCAAAAAGGTAGGCTATGTCAAATCCAAAACACCAAAACCATAGCCAGCAAACCATCAAGGTAGGCTATGCCAAATCCAAGTTCCAAACTCATAGCCAACAAACCAAAAAGGTAGGCTATGCCAAATCCAAAATACCAAAACCATAGCCAACAAACCAAAAGGTAGGCTATGCCAAATCGAATACCAAAACCATAGCCACAAACCAAAAGGTAGGCTATGCCAATCCAAGTACCAAAACCATAGCCAACAAACCAAAAAGGTAGGCTATGCCAAATCCAAAATACCAAAACCATAGCCAACAAACCAAAAAGGTAGGCTATGCCAAATCCGAAATACCAAAACCATAGCCAACAAACCAAAAAGGTAGGCTATGCCAAATCCAAAATACCAAAACCATAGCCAACAAACCAAAAAGGTAGGCTATGTCAAATCCAAAATACCAAAAATCATAGCCAGCAAACCAAAAAGGGTAGGCTGTGTCAAAACGATACCAAAACCACAGCCAACAAACCAAAAAGGTAGGCTATGTCAAACCCAAAACCAAAACTAAAATAACCTAAACCCCAAATCCAAACCTTAAGTGCATGCCAAAGTCCAAAAAAGAGAAATAAAAGAAAAAGGGGTTAAAAAATAGAGATACCCCAATGGACTTAAGTATACGATTCCTTGTGTACTTAAGGGTAAAAAGATCAAAAAATCCAGCTGAAGTGAAAACCCGAAAGGGCGCTCCAGGCAAAAATGGATAACCCCTCAACGTGAAAACCCGAAAGGGCGCGTTGGAAAAAGCTAAAGGGGGCCAGTCTTGGTGAAAACCCGAAAGGGCGCTAAGGCTGGTAATGTGAAAAAAAAAAAAGAGAGAAAAAGAAAAAATGAATGAAAAGGAGGATTCCTCAGTCCTTCATTCATACATCCACAAAGCTATAAGTCACCACATCACAAACTTACAAAGGGTGACAGATACCACATGCAAGATAGAAAGGAGATCAAGGCAACAAGCCCAATATGCAAGTGTTTATGCTTTGAAACAAAGGCAGAAAGGCTTCTTTCTCTCCAGCCATTCAAATCCAAGTGCAAACCCCTCATCCCGGCACCAAGCCATCAAGGAGGGGTGAAATTCAAATCCAAAGTCAAACAATAAACACCATTCCAGAGCCCATTTAAAACCAAGTCCAGGGCTAAATCATACCCAAATCTCATACTCATATCCAAACCCAAACCCAAAATACCACAAAGGTGACCCAAGTCACCAACATATCCATATCCAAACCCAATCAAAATACCACAAAGGTGACCCAAGTCACCCAACATATCCATATCCAAACCCAAACCCAAAATACCACAAAGGTGACCCAAGTCACCCAACATACTCATATTCAAACCCAAATCCACATCCAAATCCAAATTCCAAAACCAAATTCCAAATCCGAATTTCCAATCATTGGCCATATTCAAATCTCAAACCACATTTGAAACCATCACTCACTCCATAACCAAACCTTTAGCCATTCAGCCAGCCAAGTCAGCGAGTCCTCGACGGCCTTGGTAAAAAAAGAAAGAAACAAAAAAAAGGGGGTTAAAAAATAGAGATACCCCGATGGACTCAAGTATACGGCTCACTGTATGCTTGAGGGTAAAAAGATCAAAAATCCGGCTGAGGTGAAAACCTGAAAAGGCGCTTCAGGCAAAAATGGGTAACCCCTCAACGTGAAAACCCGAAAGGGCACGTTGGAAAAAGCTAAAGGGGGCCAGTCTTAGTGAAAACCCGAGAGGGCACTGCGATTGGTAATGTGAAAAAAAAGAAAAGAAGAAAAAAAGGGAAAGGAAGAAAAAAAGTCAGGGAGAAAATGAAAAGGAGGACCTCCATTATCCTTCACCTTGTATTTACAAAGTCACAAGTCACTTTTTGTACAAATATACAAAGAGTGGTGATAGCTACATGAAAGTCAAAAAAAGGGGGGGGCAAGATAATGAGCTCAGCATGTAAATGTCATACTGAAAAGCAGAGGCAGGAAGGCTTTTTCCTCTTCGTCTGTTCAACTTCCTTAACTTTGGAGGCTGTCGACTGGCGGAAGTTCCTTCCGTTTCTTACATAGGCAGTTTCTTCTTCAGAATCTATGGCCTCATCTCTAGCCTCCTGATTCAAAGAAGCTCGCGTTCCAGCCGGGCAAGTTTTCCTTCCTGACAATCATGCTCAACACCATCGTCACTCGCAGCATCGCCTACTTGAAAGGCAGAATAAGCTTGAAACTCAAAAAAAAGGGCTTCCTGTATTCCCCAAAAGTGGAAAGAGAGGATTAGCCACAAATACAGAATATGAATCCATCATCCCCAAAGAAGAGTTGATCACAGAAGATCTAGTCACCTGAATACAAGGAAAGAAAGTCAATATCAGAAAAGAAAATATCATCTTTAAAGACTGTATATGAGCTCAGTAAAGGAAGTCACCTGCGGGAGTTGATTCCATGGCAGAATATTCCTTGGCAGGCATTGAGATACAAGCCCCGACAGGAGCAAAAGAATATTGTTCTGTCGAGACTCTCAGCTCAGCAAATGCAGAGGCACCGTCATCCGTCACGGCTATCTCAAGAAAACAGACAGTCAAATGATGGTTCATTATCATCAATCTCAGGCATAAAATCGACAACTGCCTGTGAGGAATTCTCACGCTCCACTCCACAAAGGAAAGGAGAACCTCCAGGCAAAGAGGCATGGCCGCCCGAAGCAATCGGACCGGCACCTTTCCTCATCTGTCTCGTCATCTGAGGTAGATAAGTCAAAAAAAAGGGATAAGTGATAAATCAAGAAGAAAAGTCATGAATGACAATGATGAGAGAAGAAAAGAAAAGAAAAGAAAGTCACCGCCGGATAAGGCGGAATCCGCCACACTCCTTTTTCCAGCTCTCTTGGGTCTGGAAGAAGAGGAAATATTCAAATGAGTTTCACCATTCCTGTCTCCAACAACTTCCGGAGCAAGGATGGTTGAGAATTCAAAACAGATACAAAAAAAAAGAGAAGAAGAAAGATAGCCGCAAAACCAAGAAGGTCAGCCTCAGTAGCCGAATACCATGTCAAATCTCAGACAAAGCCGAAAAGGCAAGATTCAAGAAAAAGATGTCAAATCCAATCCAAGCAAATGCCAAAAAGGCAAAGCTCGGAAAAGTGCTATCAGATCCAACTGCGAATCAAGTAAGGGTCACAAGTCAAAAAAAAATCTCTCAAATCAAGTTGTTGAGCAAAGTCAGAAAGACGAGTCTCACCAATTAAATCCTCAAGCCAGAAAGGAAAAATCTCTGAGATAAAATCCAGAAGGCAAAGACCCAGGCAAAGAAAGCCCAAAGTCAGTTTTAAGTAAATCCAAGGAAGCGGAGCTGATCGCTCAGAACAAGAAGCATGACAAAGTCGATCGTTGTCCGAGGTTGTCGACTTCACAGTGCAAGTGCTGAAGTGTGTCAACTGTGGCTACAACTTTCCGATTCAAGTTTATTGTCAAGTCATGAAGATCAGAAGCACGGCTCGAAGAACGCACGGGAAGTCCCCCTCCGCCTTCGGCGTCGGCGCACTTCCCGTGGGGGGCATTTGTGGACACAAAAAATTTTTAACCCCTTAACCGATGGGGCTACCATCGGTTAAGGGGATTATTTCCCCAAACCGATGGAAGCACCATCGGTTGAGGGGAAATCCCCCTTAAATCCCCTAACCGATGGGACTACCATCGGTTAAGGGGATTTTTCCCTTCAACCGATGGGAGTTCCATCGGTTGAGGGGAAATTCCCCTTCAACCGATGGAAGTGCCATCGGTTAGGGGAGTCTTCCCCTCTAACCGATGGGAGTTCCATCGGTTAAGGGGAAATTCCCCTCTAACCGATGGAACCCCCATCGGTTAAGGGGAATCCCCTTTAAAAAAAAAAAGAAAACAGAAAAATAAAGAAAAAAACAGAAAAAAAACACACAGAAAGACAGAAAACAGAAAAAAAAAATATAATAGAAAATAGAAAAAAAAAGAAAATAAAAAAAGGGGCCTAACCGATGGAACCCCCATCGGTTAGAGGGCCTTTAACCCTCTAACCGATGGGAGTCTCATCGGTTAGAGAGTTTTTTTTTTTTAACCGATGAGAGTCTCATCGGTTAGCTTTAACCGATGAGAGTCTCATCGGTTAGAGGGAATTTTCCCTCTAACCGATGGAACCCTCATCGGTTTAAACCCCCCACCCATGTAAGGGGTGCCTTCCCCTATAAAAGGCACCCCATCCCCCCATTTCAAGAGGTCGGCTCCCGGGGGAGATGCCGGCTCCCTGGAGAAATTGCTGCCCCCCTCTTTTCTGAAATTCAAAGAATAGAAAATTTCCAAAAGTCTCCCGTCTCTCTCTCAATCTCATTTCTTGTGTGAGTGAAGGTACCAAATCTTCTTCCCCCGAGTGTTGAGAGGTTATCCGTATGCGGCATCGGCAAACTTCATCGGCTAAAAGTCCGCAATAGCGGCACTGGCCCTCACGGGCTATAGGTTCTAAATACCGTCCATTTTGGACATATGGTATTTTAGATACCTTTGTTATTCATGCCACCTCCCATCGAGTTTTAAACTCTCCGGGATGGTGTGTTTGTGCTATATGCATATGTTTCTTAGAGGAGACTCTGCCCAAGTGGAGATTCTGCTCGAGAACATATTCATATATTCACAGATTTGCATTTTTTATATATATGCTTCCTAGAGGAAACTCTGCCCAAGTGGAGATTCCGCCTAAGAACATATCTATAAAGTTCAAATCTGTGTTTATATTTATATGTTTCTTAGAGGAGATTCTGCCCAAGTGGAGATTCCGCCCAAGAACATGTTTATATTCACAAATTTGTATTTTATATGCATGTCCTAGAGGAAACTCTGCCCAAGTGGAGATTCCGTCTAAGAACATATTATAAAACTCAAATTTGTGCCTATACACATATGTTTCTTGGAAGGAAGCCCTGCCTATGACAGAGTTTTCCCTCTAAAAACATATCAATATAATCACAAACTTTGTATTCATATACATGCGTTTCCAAGAGGAAACTCTGCCCAAATGCAGTCTTCGCCCACGGGCATGTTTATATAATCATAAAATTCGCAATTATATGCGTATATCTCTCAAAAGGGATTCTGTATATGCAGATGGTACCTTTTACCGAACATTCCACTCAAAAGGGAATACGGTGAGAAAATATGCGTAAACTGCAAATTTATGATCGTATATACACATACCTTTTTGAGGGCAAAATCCCTCCGGACAAAGATTTTCTGGGGACACATGGATATAAGTACATGTTCATATGAATATATCTCCGTGAGAGCATTCCGCATAAGCGGAAACTCTGCTAAAATAAAATTATAAAAATTGTGATGATCTACACACATCCAAGAAAAAGGGAACAGGACCTGAACTGTGACAGGATCCGAACTGTGACAGGACCCGAACTGTGACTGGACCCGAACTGTGATGGGACCCGAACTGTGACAGGACCCGAACTGTGACTGGACCCGAACTGTGATGGGACCCGAACTGTGCTCAGTTACTCCAAAGAGCAGCATGATGCATACTCACGAGAATTGTGTTCATATGGACAGTTTCCAGAAAGGAACTTCAAATTGACAAGAACGTCCATGGAGATATGTGCATACGTTCTCCGAAAATCATACTCATACAAGTAAAAAAAAATGAATGAATGAATGATGAAACGATGAACGAGGAGAAAGGAAATTCTGCCTCAATTCAGACTTCATTTAAAAGAAGGATGTTATAAAAGAATTAATGTAGCAACTCTTCTAATACAGAAGTGCTACTTTGAATCACAACTTCCCCCAAGTTCAGAATCAAATGCACGGGTATATGCCTGTTTGCAATAATAATCCTCAGGTTTTCCAAAAAAAACCTTCAAACAACATCTTTCTCAAAAAAAAGGAGAGGAGGGAGACCCCAAATGGGTTCACGGAAATATACCCGTTCCCTTCTTAAAAGTCATATCTCGGACTCCACAAAGGTAGTCTTTTCAAAATGAAACACTCACACCAAAAGTATTTCAAAAATAACCAAAAGAAAAATGATACATCATGACCAGGATTTTCTAAAAAAGTGTGTATTTTCTCATCCCCTTTGCTATGAATGGTATTCGGGTTAAAACTGGTGTTAAATAACACCAAGAGTCTTAACTCGATGTAAATGTAACATCGACTCCGGTCGATGGAGACAGAGGTCCAGCACATGCTACCTCAATCACCTGATGAGTATAGATACGGGACTCAAGGAGTTCAGATAAAAAACGGCGCACCCTTGTCGCCCGTCACACGGGCATCCCCGTCCATTTCATGGACAACCCTAGTCGCCCGTCACACGGGCATCCCCGTCCATTTCATGGACAACCCTGGTCGCCCGTCACCACGGGCATCCCCGTCCGTTCCTCGGACATCATACCCGTCCGTTCCTCGGACATCATACCCGTCCGTTCCTCGGACATCATACCCGTCCGTTCCACGGACATCATACCCGTCCGTTCCATGGACACCCAAAAATATCTTCTCCGCATTGCGCGGATTCTTTTCTGTCTATTAGACAAACTGGCACGCCCCGCAAATCACAATACACAAATCAAAGCATGTGAAATAAATGAATACCCAAATGAAATGAATACATGAACAGATAAAATCAAATGAGCCGACAAAAAAATCATCAATGATATGTCAAAGTGATATTCTTTTCCCGTGTCAACATCCGTCTTCCTCCAGGAGGAATCATTGGAAATCGAGGTGGGAAAAGAAGGACCTTTTCTCAGTTAAATCGGCATATCATATGCTGGTGGTTGGAGGCCTGAGATGTGATTGGCTGATCATATTTGGAAATCAAAGAGCCCCGCTAAAGTTAAGATTTGTATGTGGAGGGTCTATCCTATCATGGTCGATTGCCTACTTGTGAGTTGTGACAAGCTTGCTCACTTCATCCCAGGCATTTCTTTAACCTGCTGTCTATGTGGGGAGGCACAGCCGCACAGGAGGATATGGATCATACTTTCACAGACTGCTCTTTTGCTAAAGCAGTTTGGAATTTCCTTAGTCAATGCTTACAGCAGAGCATTCCCAATTTTGACAAGGTTCCTCATCTGCTTTGGGGTTGGAAGGTTCGTGCCTTCAATAAATTGAAAAATGATAGTTTGTATGTGGCCAAGCATTTGGGAGAAGTTGACTCATGTAGTTCCCAACTCTTTTTGTCTTTGGAGAGTTGATAAGTCAGGTTGTTTTGGGCTGGGTTTTTTTTTTGGCTGTATAGAGGTTTTTGTCTCTTTATACCTTGCAATTCCTTTCTTCTATCAATATATGCTGTGGTACTATCCACATTTCCCAAAAAAAAAAAAACTACCACAAGGTTAGTTTATCTTTATTGTTCTGCTGCCTTTGTTTCCTAAGATTAATTTGTCCTCATTGTTCTAATTCCAATATGTTTAATCCACATGCTTCTAGATGTTAGCCATATATTCATTCTGAATTTGAAAAAAACTATCATGTTGATGAACTGTTCGAATCAAATGCTACTTTATGGGAAATATTGGTTAGGCTATTCAATGGAAGGATGACAGTCCTTATTGTTCTGATACATCTGCACTTTTTCTTCTTATGACCATAGAAGCCATGTTACTGGTTGAATGTCAGGGCTGATAGAGCTTAGGAGCACAACATGGTCATATTTTGTTACTGTGCCATCATGTCGTATAGGCAGGGTCTTGGTATCATGTTGTTTATAATTGTCGGTGAGATACTCAAGCTCATTTTGAGTGATCTGCTGGGAAGCACTCACCATTGGAACAAGAGAGGAGGGTTTAACTTGCTGGGAAGAAACATTCAAAGCCATGCAGGGTGAATCCACCATCAATGAAGAGAGATGAGGGGGTGGTTGTACTAAAACAGTGTAAGCTCTAGAGGGGAATGCTCCCTCAGAAAAGGAAAACAAAACATAAGGGGAAAAGAGGAATAAGAAAGGATCTCCCTCAAGAGGACAATTTGAAGCAAGAAAAAAAGGAACTACACAAGTAGGCTGATTCTTCCCTTGTGGAGGAGTAGAGAAGAAAAACTGATGCGGGACAAGAAGGGGGAAAGAGGCCGAGAGGGAGAGAAGGAGAGAGGGTCGCCGGAGAAAGGAGGGAGGAAGGGAGGAAGGCCGGATCCACCGGAGGAGGGGGAGGGAGAAGGGGAACAGGGGCTCACCCCTCAAAGCAGAAGACACTAGGCCTTTTTTTTTCTTCAAAACATTCATTGCCCAAACGTGGGGGGGTTACATGTATTTAAAGACCCACATGGCCCTTCTCACCTACCAAGGGCCCAAAAGACCAAAATACCCCTTTCTAAATACATAAAATTTTAAAAGAGAAAATTACATCAAGTGGGCCTCTAATGGGCCAAACAAAATAAGCAAACAGCCCATGGATCCTTTGGTGCAGCTTTTCGATTCCCATCATTCTCCCCCGGTTCGAAAAAACTCATCCTCGAGTTTTGAAGTGAAGTAGTATCCACGGGGAGATGAGGGAAGGAGCGAATCCAGCTGATATCATGAAAGCCTCTTGGACCAATGTGTAGAGAAGAATTGCGCTGCTAATGGGTAGTGCGCCTCGATATCGTTCCAAATGTGATCAGAGTCATACAGGCTGGTAGCATCCACAATGGGCTTCGATGTCGACCCCGACCCCAATCACCTCTGTCATTGACTCATGCTTCTCTACAGGGACGTCTTCATCTGCTTCAGACAACTCTGATTCAATCTGTCTATAGTAACTCATCTTCTAGTGCGGGATCGGCTACATAATGTATTTCTTTCATTTTTTCTTCATATTCCTCAATCAGCATCGGATAATGCACTTCTTTAGGTTGTTCTTCATGCTCATTCTCACGTGTTGGGTCGACTTTGTAAACAACCCTCATTAGAAGCGAGGTTTATTCATTACTGCAACTACAAATTTCTTATGCTTAATGTTCCAAAAAATACTTTATTTTCCTTGTGTTATGGTTGAAATGAAGTTATGAAGAAATAGGGTTTTGGAGTTCCTCTCTGTGATATAAGCTTTTCGTTGCTTCATATCTAACTTTTTCTATTTCTTCTCAGTGCCTTCAAGTCAACCTTGCTGAGCGTTCTAGGTTCTCAGAGGGTGAAATTCAAACCTTTATGTCTGTAGATACAGATAGGACAATCAACTTGTGCAACAGTTTTCATGATTTATGGAGGTGCTACATCTAGCATTGCAAATACATTTTAATTTTCTATGCTGAATATTTGAACTTACAACCATGCTCCATTCAAATTATATTGCACATATCTTTTAATAGGTTATGAAATTAATATATTTGTTTCTGCAGCTATGACTGAAGGAGTAAAACAAAATTCCACTTCTAATTGGTGTGAAGTTCCAATAATCTGCCAAGCTGACACTTGAAATTTTTCCTTCAGCCATGCAGATAATTGTTGATTGAGAGAGAGGGACGAGAGGAGTAGACATCATAGGCTTTGTGGAAGAAGAAAAAAGCAAAGCAGGCCAACATCCATTCCACTTAATTACCCTTCACTCTATATACTATAACTAATACAAAATACATGGA
This sequence comes from Colocasia esculenta, assembly GCA_014218235.1. Taxonomy (NCBI): domain Eukaryota; kingdom Viridiplantae; phylum Streptophyta; class Magnoliopsida; order Alismatales; family Araceae; genus Colocasia; species Colocasia esculenta. The sequence continues at coordinate 34,318 of JACBKR010000986.1, forward strand.
CAAAATTGCCCGTCTCTATGGCCTATATGCCCCTCAAGTTGAGCATAGATGTCTCTAATGCTTAGCTTGGACAAAACTGAGCTAAACTGGTCCAGAGACAACCTTCTGGTAAAAAGCATCATATACTTGATCCACAAACTGAATATAAGGCTACAAAATTCCCCCAATATAAAAGACTAAGTTTAAGTCGATGGTATTATGCTTAAAGAGTCTGGTAGTGAATGAGTGCACCCTAACACTTAGTTTCTAGTCTTTCTACGACCATTTCAAATCTTACTAAATGTCCATCCTGATATTCTGATCCTTCATGTATGTGATTTTGTATCTGCTTCCGCAATCTTTGCAGCCTAATAACAGGTCTTATAAGTGGATTATAGATTTTTGCTTTCAACTTTAAGGGATTTGTGGATCATGGATTCACATAGGACTCTCTATGTGCTTCTTGAGTTTTGGAGCATTGCTTCCTATGCAACTTTACTCAGTTTATCATTAGGGAAGGGGTGCTGAAAAAGCCATTTAATCCATACGCATATCCACAAACAATTCATGTTCATGTTAAGTTTTAGGCCATGTCACCCACTTGGGTTTTGGTCATTGTGCTGGTTCAGTAAAATTGTTTCCCCAGATTTCCCACCACTTGTTATCATGCCTAAACATATCATATGTGCAAGTCGTGTGCACCCAAGTAACATGTATGAGCTCTAACGTATTGTTGAAGATGAAATTGTGCAAGAAAATTTGGCCTAATAGACTATGATTTGCTTTATCCAAGTCTGTTAAGGTCTGATGAGTTTATTCAGTCCATATTCCTCCACATCTTAGCATACTGTTTTAACACGCGAAGTTTTCTTTCAAAAATCTTTTTTTATCTTTTAGAGGAAAAAGATTTATCATGATGTTTATCGACTTTGCGGGCGTGCCAGTCTGTTAAACAGACAAATTTCATTCATGCATCAGGCGATTTGGGTGTCGCGTACTGGACCATTCCCCGTCGATAAAGCGACGTTTTATTTACATCGAGAAGAACTCGAACACCTTTGATACGTGGCTAGACCTGATTATCGAAAACATACTATAGACAAGAAAGACCCCATTCTCATCGGGTTCACCTTCCGCGTGGAATTATAGCCATTTCGTCAATGTATTTATCCACATTGGGGGCTGATTAGCCTCATTTCTCACAAAATTAGGACTGATTCATCGTTCCCCGTGTTTCTTGGGACTGATTTGCAATTTTGTTCCAAAATGGTGGGTTGATTCATCATCCCCTCATTTCTAGGGTCTGATTTACAATTTCGCCTCAAAATGGTGGACTGATTTATATTTTAAACCCAAAAAGTGGACTGATTTGCAAAATCTCCCCTTAAAACATGGACTGATTCATAATTTTCCATATTTTAGGGACTGATTTACAAAATTTCCCTTAAAATGAGGACTGGTTTGTCAAATCTCCCTGAAATGGGGACTGATGTATGAGTTTCCCTTTATTTAGGGACTGATTCACGAAAAACCCCATATCTATGGACTGATTTATGCATTTTGGCCATGTGAGGGTTGTTTTGTATTTTTATGATAGGTAGGGGTGATTTTGTAATTTTTTCTGGACCCCTATCTTTTAGGACTTTTATTCCTGATTTTTTTCAGAAAATTTTCTAACATTTATCCATATGTTACAATGGTTAGATTTGAAATGGTCATGCATCTTGGTCATTTGTGCAGATAAAAATGATACAGGGTTCTTTTGTAATTTTTCTCATGCAGAAAACGTCAATATATCCACCCATGCATCACGTAAATCGTCTCATGTATTTGTTTCCTTTTTAGAAAAGTCCATGGAGTTCTCTTTCCAAACTTGTATGGACCGATTCATACTTTACATATCATGCATGTATCATGCACACACTTTCCATATCATGCACTTGCCTTGAACAGAACAAGGCAAGTTTCCAGCCTTCAGACTTGTATAAAACAGGGCAAGGCAGCACAGCAGCTTCTGATCGCAGCAAGAGGGCCTTGGGCGATTTCTTGGAGCTCCCGGGCTCAGTGGCCAGGCCAGTCTTCTCTCCCCCTCTCCCTTCTGGAGTTCCTCTCCTTTTATAGGAGTCTGGGAGTGGAGGTGGGCATCCCACCGGAAGATATTGCGAGTTCCACCGGGGGAACCTCCACCAGGTACGTCTTTATTGCTTTCCGTTTCTGTTTCTCCCCCCTTCTTTCCCTCCTTTTCTCTGTGCCGATGGGATGGGGAGGCATCGGTGGGTGGCCCACCGGGTGTGGAGGTCCCAGTGGGACTCCGGTGGGTGTGGGGGCACCGGTGGGCCCCCCCCCCACTGGCTGCGCGGCCCTGGTGGGAGGCCCACCGGTGCGCAAGCCCCGGTGGGACTCCCACTGGGTGTGGGGGCACCGTGGGCCCCTCCACTGGCCGCGCGGCCCTGGTGGGAGGCCCACCGGGTGCGGGAGCCCCGTGGGACTCCCACCGGGTGTGGGGGCACCGGTGGGGCCCCCACTGGCCGCGCGGCCCTGGTGGGAGGCCCACCGGGTGCGGGAGCCCCGGTGGGACTCCCACCGGCGTGGGGGCCTAGTGGGATGCCCACCGGGTGCGCACGGCCTGGTGGGGCTCCCACCGGGTGCGCCCCTCTCCTGCTGGTCCCGGGAAGCCTTTAAAAACCTGGTTCGTTGTCGTTTTCACCACGTGGACTTTTTCCCTGGCGCAACGAGCAGTTTCTGTCGCTATTTCTGCTGACATGGGTATTTGACTGATTGTTTGGGCATGAATGCCACGTAGGATGGGTTCCGTTCCATTTGCCCGACCTTGGACTTGTCCCCGGGATACGGGGTTGACTTATTTCTGTCCATGGTTAACCCGAGGGATTTTTCTTTGGCATTCTGGAATGCACGGGACTGATTTCTTCTTCCGTCTCAGATTTATTCGGAAAACCTTAAACGAGTGGTTTCATTTCATCCACTCATTCTGAAAATTCCTGAATAAGTAACTTTGAGGGTTGTCCTTTCATCGAGGCTCGGATAAATATTTCCCCTGGCGTATTTGTTCCGAACATTTGGAACGATTGAACGGCGAAGATTCTATCCCGAGAATGGGGGGTTATATGGCTTCCGCCCCAACCCAATTCGGAATGACCTCCATCCAAGATTCGAATATGGGTAGAAGGCTATTTCTGTCCTCTACTGTTTATCCATATTGAGAATTCAGAACACATAATTTTCTGTCTTTCACGTGTTCTGAAATTTCTGAATATCCTGGACAATACATTTTGTTCTTTTCTTACGCTTGTTCTTAATATCTGAAACAAGTGTTTTCCAATGTATTAAGGGCCTGGGGAATATTTTATCCCGAGAATACCGGAGTTATGTGATTTCAGCCCCACCTGGTCTGGAATGGCCTGTTCATGCAGACGTATAGAAGAATGTTTCTATTCTCTGCCGCGTATCTCCTCCGGAAAATTAAGAACAGATATCTTTCTATCATTCATCTGTTCTGAAATTTTCTGAAAGTCTGGGATCTTCCACCCTATTCTGAAAGCAGGGATTCTTCCTCTCACTTTTAAAATTTCTGAATGCATGAAATTGAGGTTTCCTTTTATCTGGAGCCCGGACACACATCTTTCTCCTCATATACTTGCTCTATTTATTTAAAAACAAGTAATTTCTTTATGAGGAAAATTTTGTTCAACACATACACAACAAATATATGATATGTTATGCTCCACCTTCTCGACATTTTACTCTGTATTGAAGATGTTCTATGTACTTATAGGATTTCATACCAGCCATAACTGAGGATAAGGTCAATCTGCAGACAGTTCTTGAGAGTTCAAAATAAGGCACAAGGGCAGACGCTAGTGTCTTTTGGTACCACATGTGTTTGTTGGTACTGGATGTTCCATATTAGCATTCTTCTATACAACTTGCTGTACATTAGCTATGGCATTTCTTTTATGGCTTAAAAGATTGTTCCAGAAGGAACAATGTTTGATTACCATCTTGTACTTAGATTGCATGTTTTTCTTCTTGAAAGTCATTTTCTTTTCCTAGGTCCTGGCAAATGCTATTATCTTGAAGTACCACACATGTTTGTTGTACCTGGATGTGTTTTATTAGCATTTTTCTATATAACTTGTTATATACCCAACTGGACATTTGTTTTCATGGCTTAATAGATCAAGTTGTTCTAAAAGGAACCCTTTGGTTCAACAGCTTGGTACTCAGATTGCGTATATTCTTTGTTGGAATCCTTTATCATCCATTACTCATGAGTGTTCCTACAATTTATTAATAATATATGCTTTATTTCTTTGTCTAGAAAACATAATCCACTTTATGTCATTGCAATCTTGTCTCAGCTTGCCATTGCAGATTGGAGTTGCACTCTATCTTCTGTATACCCAAGTTAGATTTGCTTTCGTCTCTGGAATTGCAATAACTGTGCTGCTTATTCCAGGTAATAATACAAATGAGTTGGCAGTAAGCTTCTTCTTTTTCGTCTCTTTTGTTCCTCATATCACATAAACCAACGTATTTGGGCTTTTCTACTGGCATTTAGGTCGAAGTCACTCAATGTTGGAAGTCACTTGGGACTTGAAAAATCAGTTCACAGCTGTTTACTTTTTCTATGTGCAGTAAATAAATGGATCTCTACATTGATTGCCAGGGCAACAGAGAAAATGATGAAGCAGAAGGACGAGAGGTTGATTGACTGCATTTGGATATTTCAACAGTTGGCAATTTTCTTTATGCACAGTATCTTAGCACTACTTGCAAAACCTATTCCCTGGTTCTAAAATTGCAGCAATAACGAGCACAATCATGCATGTACAACTAAGATCTGGCTTTGTTCATTGATATACCATGTCCTATACACCTATCTTTACAAGGGAATGCCATTTTACATGCATACTCACTTGAACCATAAACAAAATATTGACATGTTTACTTAAGAAAGAATGTGCTATTTGTTTTTTAGATTCTTTATTCTTCTTGTCTACTTACTTTTCCTGCATAGCTAATGCATGCATATTTGTATTTGGACGTATAGGATAAGAAGTGCTGGGGAACTTATAAAGTATATCCGAACTTTGAAGATGTACAGCTGGGAACATCTTTTCTCAAATCGATTATTGGAGAAGAGATCGCTTGAAGTGGATCACTTATCGGTATGCCTTCTTATTCTTCATCCAGGATAACTTGGATTCGCTATCTGTATTCTGCTTTATGAAATTGATAATACAATTTCAGTCAATTCACTAACAACTTATTCTGACATCATATTTGTTTTTACTAGACCCGTAAATATTTGGATGCATGGTGTGTATTCTTTTGGGCAACAACACCAGCTTTGTTCTCTTTATTTACATTTGGGCTATTCTCATTGATGGGACATCCACTGAATGCTGCAACGGTTCATAATTCCATCCTTGATTTGTTTTATAAGTCATTGTTATATCAAAAATTGAGAGGCTTTGGGTGTCACCAATACCAGATATTCATGCACATTTCTCTGCAGGTTTTCACTTGTGTTGCTCTCTTCAATACTTTGATTTCTCCTTTAAACTCTTTCCCATGGGTGATTAATGGGTTGATTGATGTAAGTTCCCATGTGATTCATTTTTCTGAATATATATTCTTATGGATGGTTTGTTGGACTCCAAAGTTTATACATAAGTGCATTACAGGCTATAATCTCTGCACGGCGATTGAGCAATTTCTTGTCTTGCCCGGAGTTTAAATTTCAAATGGAATGTGCATCTATTGAACAGTTGCATGAGTCTGATCCTCTATCAATGTCAAATTTTGAAGGCCGGACTGATACTAACCCTAGACAAATTGATGTTGTCTTCAAAGATGCAACATGTGGATGGTCAAGCAGCTACGAGGAGTCGCAAAATATAGTCTTGGACTGCATAAGTCTAGGCATGCCAAAGGGTTACCTTATTGCTGTAATTGGAGAGGTAACTGTCTTTGCTTAAAAGCTCAATGTTTCACAGCTTCTATATCTATAGCTTGTTTTTGTATCAATTAATTTATAAATGGTTTTTATACAAATCACAGTTGGAAGCAAGCTATAGATTTATGACTCTTGCATTTGGATTTGCACAATGCCAACGGTATGGGAAAAAAAAAGATAAGAAAATGGTGTGCTGCAGTATTTGAAGTTTGAACATTAAAAGATGACCATTGCCGTGATCTTTTTTTTTTTAAGATTCCTTATGAATATTCTACTGGTATGAGCCTTTTCTTTCTCAGATGAATAAGGATTGAGTTATACTGTTTTTTTTTAACATACAATTGAATTTTGTTTGCTCAAGGCTTTCAAGATGTGGTCATATCTTTTTAGTACAGAGCTTCAATTAGTGAAGTTGGACTGACAACTGACTTGTAAATCATTCTAGGAATTGTTTAGTTTCTTATGATTTTCAGGCATTAAGATGGACATATGGGGAGAGACTTGATGATATTCTTATGCAATACTTGAACATATTCTAAAGTCCAAAGGCATGCAGCCTTGGGAATACAGCTTCCAGGTCTCATCTTTTGATTTTATCAGGGATTTTTGTAATAAAATGGTACAGGACAGAAATACCCCTGTAGTAGCATAAAAAGACCATAAGTCTATCCCTAAGGGAATCTCAAACATAAACAAAAAGAAAAATGGACAGATCTTCCCCTGTTTTAAGTCATTATCTCCTACAAGAATTAAATGATAATTATTGATAAGCTCATCTTTTTTATCCGTATTTTTTGTAGTTTAAATCTTGAGGGAAATTTTTATCTTATGCACATTATCATACCCAGCAGTTTAGTATGCCATTGCCGTCTTCTTAACTTTCCCAGTCTATTCATTGATCATGTTAAGCAAAATTTCTAAGACCTATGAGGCAATGGTTTATAAATGTCTAACCTTGAAGAAGGAATGATGGTTATCTGCTTGGTAAGAGTAAATATTTTTCATTGACATTTTGATCTATATAATGTAGCACAATGAGAGAGAAAATGGGAAATTAAACTGTAGAAATTCTTTTGTGATATTTATCTAAAATAAAATAATGATGTCTACTTGGAAGTGTTCATAATGAAATTCTTTGTTCAATAATCTATACTTCTTTTATCTTATTGTATTTAGGTCGGTTCAGGCAAGTCATCCCTTCTAAATTCAATACTAGGAGAGATGCATCTTCTTCATGGTTCAATAGATTGCTGTGGAACAATCGCCTACGTACCTCAGGTTTTAATGTCCCTTTCATTGAATGTCCTGCTAAGGAATAAGAATGACTTGGTTTTGTGGATAGTGTCATTTCATTTATCCCTCACTATTTTTGTGATATTAAACATTGTAATTCTAGGTTCCCTGGATTATGTCGGGTTCTGTACGTGATAACATTCTCTTTGGTGAGAAATTCATGCTAGAAGGTACATAGTAATAATCAATATTCTTTGTATAAGCTCATGTAATACATTATGCATTTTATGTATTCCAATTTTCTAAGAGTTCTTGCAAAAGCTTTAGGCATGAAAATATCTTAATAAAAGGTTATCATCTTAGTAATTTCTGTTATTGATTCCTCTGATAATTATGGAAGAAAAGTTTCATGTCTGACCTCTTGATCGGTTCTCAGCTTTATGTGGTAAACCAGGTACTCAGAGGTGCTACATGTATGTGCACTGGATATTGATGTTTCACTCATGGTTGGGGGTGATCTGGCATACACTGGAGAGAAAGGTGTCAATTTATCTGGTGGTCAGAGAGCGCGCCTTGCTCTTGCAAGGTACCACTTTATATTTTGAACATATTATTGCACGCTCCTTTGTTTTTGAGCCTTATTGATGCATGTAATCATTTGCAGGGCTATCTACCACAGCTCGGACATTTATTTTCTTGATGATGTCCTCAGTGCAGTCGATGCACAAGTTTCATGCTGGATCTTAGACAAAGCTATTATGGGTCCTTTGATGAACCAGAGGACACGAGTGCTATGCACTCATAATTCTCAGGTCCTCCATGTGCAAAGTTATGAGCTTATTTGATTCTGATAAGTTGTGGCTTATCATCTACATAAGTAAATATTGAATCTCTAAGTTGTGTATCAGTCTAGTCACATTTGAAATAGATTTTACTAAGATATAGTAATATATTTATTCATTCTGGAATCAAGAAGTGTGAATCCAATTTCTTCAAGTTCTCTTTTAATAAGATTTAATAGATTTTGTATTGCTTCTACCCTTCTAAAAGTTATGTTTTGACGATGAAGCTTCATGTATCTTTTCATTTCAATCTTCTGTGTATACTCTCTTAAGGTTTATCCTTTTCCTTGATCAATTTATGTTAGTCTCACTACTTGCCTGCTGTGTAAAACAAAGTCATGAATCAAACCTTTTTGGGATAGTCTAGTTAAGCTTCATGTATCTTTTCATTCAAATCATCTCTATGCATTCTATCTTAAGGTTTATGCTTTTGCTTGATCAATTTTATCTGTCTCACTATTTGCATGCTTTAATGACTCAGGATCCGGGATACCAGAATCCCTCCAGTATACCTAAACCCTGAACTGCCACCCACGAGCTGAAGCTTGGAAGGGTTATAGAAGGTGTATAGGGAAGTCATATAAGAAATTGTGCAATTACAGTACTGAGCTATAAGTACGATATAAAGGATAGTGCCAAACTATAATACAACTTAGAGAATTAAGTACAGTCATAAAGAGAGGTACAGACAACCGTACGTACTCTGCTCAAGACCAGAAGCTAAGCAGAACCTCTGAAGTGACTCTACACATCTGCGCCCTGAACTGACGGCGCCTCAGCTAAAAGGGGAAGGGAGTGAGCCTCTACTCAAGGCCCACTAAGGACACTAATCCCACTGGTGGAAAAACTGCAACGTAAGCACAGGAAAGTAGTCACAAGAAGAAGTAAGCACTATGCAAAGTAATGCAGAACCACAGCTTATCTATCACGCCGAAAAAAATAGCGTAGTAACACTCCTCTCAAGGGGGTGCTAGGACACATGTACCTCATAGGCACTGAACAACAATACAAACACAGAACTACACCACACAAGGTCGAATTAGCCAGGGAGTACGGCTTGGCGCCTCGACACCATAGAGTCCTCCAACCCTAGCCATGTGTGCACACTTAAATGCTCTCCCTCACGTCTGGTCCTCGGCCGATTTTCCTCTACGCCGGACTCTAACGGATAGAGAAGGGGTCCAACGGAAACCAGCTCGAAACCACCACAAGGGGCACGCTCTAGACGGAGACGCTCTTGACGTCTAGACTCACCGGTGGACTAACTCACGTTAGTTGTCCAGGTGGAGACACTCTCAACACCTAGGTAAGGCAACACAACAAAACACAACCACAAGCACGAAAACGCAAGCACGCAGACGGAGACACTCTAACGTCCAGGAACGCCATGCAACAGCGTGGACCTCACAAAGTTCACACAAACACTAGGAAACCGTGTCAGGTGCATGTTGGACAAAAAAAAAAGCAAATATGAAGGTGATGGATGTATTGGATGCTTGTTAAGGGAAGCACCAATGCTCCCTTATATAGTGGTCCGACAAGTTAAGTAGGTGACATTCACCTGTGGGCAACTACTCAGTTAGCTAGCCTGTGAAAAGAAGATGGCTATTAACCGGGAGTTGGCAACTACCGGTAAAATGTTGATCACACCTAACCGGTTAAAATCCCACCTAACCGGTTTAACGGCTTGATAAGAGGTCAAAGCAGTTATGATTAGGGTGACCCCAAGGTTACTTAAAGTCATAACTTGATCCGAGCATTCAAGCTCTCAAGTATTGTCAAGCACCCCAAGCAAGTGGGAGATGCCGAGGAGAATAAATCTCCGAATAAAAATACGGCACGGAAGAATTCCGGCATTACAAGGTCTATAAGACCAAGATAAGTACAAGAACAAGTCCGCCACGAAGGCTCCAAAGACTTGCAATTGATTCTCCGTCCGGGACGGCAGAACTTCGACAAAATGTACGGAATGGCACGACGGAATGGCACGGGCTTCTTCAAAGGACAAGACCCCTTCAAATGAAGGGGAGGGTGGTCTATTTATAGACTTTTTAAGCCCCTCCCCTAAACCGATGTGAATACCATCGGTTAGGGGGTTTTTTCCCCCTAACCGATGGTAGCTCCATCGGTTAAGGGGGGTTTTCCCCCTTAACCGATGGTACTTCCATCGGTTAGAGGGGAATCCCCCTTAACCGATGGAAGCTCCATCGGTTTAGGGGTCCCCTAAACCGATGGATGTTCCATCGGCTAGGGGGATTCCCCCCTAAACCGATGGAACCTCCATCGGTTAGGGGAGTTTTCCCCTCTAACCGATGGAGGTTCCATCGGTTAGGGGGATTCCCCCCTAAACCGATGGAACCCCCATCGGTTAAGGGGTCCCCCCTTTCAAAAAAAAAAACATAAAACAAAAAAAAAACAGAAAACAGAAAAATAAAGAAAAACAGAAAAAAAACACAGAAAGACAGAAAACAAGAAAAACAAAAGAAAATATAATAGAAAATAGAAAAAAAACAGAAAATAAAAAAAAGGGCCTAACCGATGGAACCCCCATCGGTTAGAGGGCCTTTAACCCTCTAACCGATGGGAGTCTCATCGGTTAGAGAGTTTTTTTTCTTTAACCGATGAGAGTCTCATCGGTTAGAGGGAATTTTCCCTCTAACCGATGGATTCTCATCGGTTTAAACTCCCCCACCCATGCAATGTAAGGGGGGGCTGTTGACACGGGAAAGATATCACTTCGACATATCATTTGGTTTTGGATGGCTCATTGATTTTATCTGGTTCATGTATTCATTTCATTTGGGTATTCATTTATTTCACATGCTTTGATTTGTGTATTGTGATTTGCGGGGCGTGCCAGTCTGTCTAACAGACAGAAGAAAGAGTCCGCGCAATGCGGAGAAGGTATTGGGTGTCCATGAAATGGACGGGGGTGTCCGTGGGACGGACGGGTATGATGTCCGAGGGACGGACGGGTATGATGTCCGAGGAACGGACGGGTATGATGTCCGTGGGACGGACGGGTATGATGTCCGAGGAACGGACGGGTATGATGTCGTGGGACGGACGGGTATGATGTCCGAGGGACGGACGGGTATGATGTCCGAGGAACGGACGGGTGCGCCGTATTTTAATCTGAACTCCTTGAGTCCCGTATCTATACTCATCAGGTGATTGAGGTAGCATGTGCTGGACCTCTGTCTCCATCGACCGGAGTCGATGTTACATTTACATCGAGTTAAGACTCTTGGTGTTATTTTAACACCAGTTTTAACTCGAATACCATTCATAGCAAAGGGGATGAGAAAATACACACTTTTTTAGAAAATCCTGGTCATGATGCATCATTTTCTTTTGGTTATTTTTGAAATACTTTTTGCTTTGAGTGTTTCATTTTGAAAAGACTGCCCTTTTGTGGAGCTCGAGATATGACTTTTAAGAAGGGAACGGGTATATTTCCGTGAACCCATTTGGGGTCTCCCTCCTCTCCCTTTTTTTTTGAGAAAGATGTTGTTTGAAGGTTTTATTTTGGAAAACCTGAGGATTATTATTGCAGACGGGTGTATACCCGTGCATTGATTCTGAACTTGAGGGAAGTCGTGATTAGAAGTAGCATTTAGAAGAGTTGCTACATCAATCCCCTTTCTTTTATGACATGATATTCTTTTACAACATCCTTCTTTTAAAAGAAGTCCGAATTGAGGCAGAATTTCATTTCTCCTTGTTCATCGTTTCATTCATTCATCATTCATTTTTTTACTTGTATGAGTATGATTTTTGGAGAACGTATGCACATATCTCCATGGATGTTCTTGTCAATTTGAAGTTCCTTTCTGGAAACTGTCCATATGAACACAGTTCTTATGAGTATGCATCATGCTGCTCTTTGGAGTATCTGAGCACAGTTCGGGTCCCATCACAGTTCGGGTTCTGTCACAGTTCGAGTCCTGTCATAGTTCGGGTCCTGTCCTCTTTTTCTTTGGATGTGTGTATATTATCACAATTTTCATAAATTTATTTTGGCAGAGTTTCCGCTTATGCGGAATGCCTTCACGGGGATATATTCATATGAACATGTACTTATATCCATGTGTCCCCGGAGAACCTTTATCAGGAGGGATCTTGCCCTTAAAAAAGGTATGTGTGTATAATCATAAATTTGCAGTTTACGCATATTTTCTCACCGGTATTCCCTTTTGAGTGGAATGTCCGGTAAAAGGTACCATCTGCATATGCAGAATCCCTTTTGAGAGGTATACGCATATAATTGCGGATTTATGATTATATAGACATGTCCGTAGTCGGAGACTCCATTTGGGCAGAGTTTCCTCTTGGGAACACATGTATATAAATACAAAGTTTGTGATTATATTGATATGTTTTTAGAGGGAAAACTCTGGCATGGGCAGAGCTTCCTTCCAAGAAACATATGTGTATAGGCACAAATTTGAGTTTTATAAATATGTTCTTAGACGGAATCTCCACTTGGGCAGAGTTTCCTCTAGGAAACATGCATATAAAAATACCAATTTGTGAATATACAAACATGTTCTTGGGCAGAATCTCCCTTTGGGCAGAATCTCCTCTAAGAAACATATAAATATAAACACAGATTTGAAATTTATAGATATGTTCTTAGGTTGAATCTCCACTTGGGCAGAGTTTCCTCTAAGAAACACATATATAAATACGAATCTGTGAATATATGAATATATTCTCGAGCAGAATCTCCACTTGGGCAGAGTCTCCTCTAAGAAACATATGCATATAGCACAAACACACCATCCCGGAGAGTTTAAAACTCGATGGGAGGTGGCATGAATAACAGAGGTATCTAAAATACCATATGTCCGGAATGGACGGTATTTAGAACCTATAGCCCGTGAGGGCCAGTGCCGCTATTGCGGACTTTTAGCCGATGAAGTTTGCCGATGCCGCATACGGACAACCTCTCAACACTCGGGGGAAGAAGATTTGGTACCTTCACTTACACAAGAAATGAGATTGAGAGAGGAGATCGGGAAACTTTGGGAATTTGGAATTTTTCTATTCTTTGGGGATTTCAGAAAATAGGGGACAGCACTTTTGGGGAGAGGGCTGTAGCTCCTCCTTCGGCCGACCTCTTCAAATGGGGGGATGGGGGGCCTTTTATAGGGGAAGGCCCCCCCCCCTTACATGCGTGGGAGTGGGGGTTTAAACCGATGGGAGTTCCATCGGTTAGAGGGAAAATTCCCTCTAACCGATGAGACTCTCATCGTTAAAGCTAACCGATGAGACTCTCATCGTTAAAGAAAAAAAACTCTCTAACCGATGAGACTCCCATCGGTTAGAGGGTTAAAGCCCTCTAACCGATGGGGGTTCCATCGGTTAGGCCCCTTTTTTTATTTTCTGTTTTTTTCT
>JACBKR010000987.1:0-47415 GCA_014218235.1 Colocasia esculenta
CCACTCACCCAAATAGCAAAAAGGCCGCTTTTTCTTTCTTCTTCTCATGTTCTCTTGTCTTGCCTGGGCGTCTAGAATCTGATCCACAAGTGTGCAAGAGGCCATGCTTTTTCACCATAGTGAGTAGTGAGTCTTAACTGTTTCCGTCTGCAACTAGAATTTGTTCTCTTTTCTGATGATAGGTTGCCCTGATATCTGATCAGGATTCTGATGGGGGCCCTATAGTTTGCTTAATTAATGCTATTTAAGCTTTGCTTGTGACTACCTCCTTCCTGCAGGTGGCCCGACTCCGGAGTGATCACAGACATTAATTGGGTCTCTTTGATAATGGGTTAGACTAAAGTTAATTCAGAGTTAACTCAAAACTAATTCAAAAAGTAGTTTGAAAATGTTACAAAGTTAGTTCAAGTGGGTTAGACTAAAGATGGGTCAAATGTGAGTTAACTCACAATTTTTCAACCCATTTCTAGAGGTGGGTTGGAGTTAATCCACCGAGTTAACTATTTTTTTACCATCACACTATTTTTTCTTTTCTCAACATAGGTTAACTCACTTTTTCTTACCAAAATATATTTGAGAAAAATAAGTTAACTCAATATAATCAAATAAATTAATTTAATTGCAAACAAAGTAAAAATAAATTAAAAATAGACTTAGGTTGAAGTTAATTTTAACCCAACTCATAACAAAGAGACCTCATATTTCAATTCGTTGTTTTTTTTTTTTTTTTTTTTTGACGTCTATCAGAGACCTAAACACAGTTCCCATATTGCATGCTGTAGCAACATGGAACAAAATACTAAATCTAGACCGGTGGGACACGACTTTAATGCGAAAAGATGGAAAGGACAGCATCTGATGCATCGACAGTGCAAAAATATGAATTCTTTTGGACACCCCGGGTTTATTGGTCACCCACGCCAATTACTCTTTGGGATCTGCAGGGTGTTGGTTCTTGTTTAGTCCAGGTTCTGTCGTAGCAGCGCGCAATCTTGCATGTGCAGTGGGCCTCTTCTGCTGGTTGCCCAAAGGGCGAGCTGGTCACACTGCTAAGGCTTCGAGACTCTGCTAGGGTGTTGTCTGTTTGGGAGCCACAAGAGCAGCATTTGAGACAGCTCCACAGAAAATGTTGCTCGATCTAATTATATATAGGTTTCCCACTCTGGAAAGCACTTCCATATATATGTAGGTTTTGAACACCATGTCCCTTTCCAGCCCATGTTCTCTGGTAATTTTCAGGATGCATGGACTATAGTCATCATGGCTTAATGATAACGCTGAAGCTAGTGTTGGTGGCCATTAAAATATGAGATATAGACGGCTAAGCTGGAGCAGTACAGGGTTAGTGTGGGGAATACATATAGACGTACTGTATCACCATGCATGGGCAGCTTAGGTGTTAACATGGAGGTCATCGTTGGAATCTGAATAGCTCTGAGGGAAAGTAACAGCTCTGTGAAGGGCCAGTCGGGAACACAATGGTGTGGCATGCAGCAGGAAGCTACTATTTGTCTGGTATGAAGACAAATTCGACTGATGAGGGCTTCTCCAACATGTATCTCCAACGGGGTTGGCTCCATCTGGCCGGTGATTTACATTGAATGCAGATTCCCTTTGGCATCTGTTTTAACTTTCCAGTCAAGTACCGTTTCATTCATGAAACTTGTAAATGAGTTGAATTTTCCATCTACAAAAACAATTGTCAATTATTGTTACTAGAGGGATAGGACACGGCCTCTTTACATGGCGTACGTGCACTGATTAGTGTTGGTGGTGTTGGCCAACGAATGCCGTACTTGTCTCTATTCTTAACAAATATTTGTTTCATGTATATATATACACACACTTCATCTTTTTTTAATTGGTGATCAAGTTGGCTCAATCGAGGGAGTACTAGTGAGAAGCTTCCGTAATTTCACGTTTTCTCATACTTAATCTATCTAATATTATTATCAAATGGTCAACTCACGTGTTTGCTCTTTTTCCTCGCGCAAGATCAAGCCATTCATAAAGATGCATGAGAGAGATGAATTAGATGCCCAACAAGAAACTACCAAACCCGAGCATAATTGACGGGGGGGATTAGCTCACTTTGCGACCAGGAAGCCATGCAGGGGCTGGTCCCTTGGCCTCTATTTGGAGAGTAGTCGGGGGAGGGGGTAGGGGACAACGTTGTTGGTGGGCCGGCTGTCGAGCTTGACCTGCGTGCCGGCACGCTGGTCACTGCCGGTGGAAATTAAGGCCTCCCGGACAAGGTGGAGAAAGAGGGCCCTGCAGCAACAGCCCCCACCGGTACGCTTTTAATGACACGGCCGGTGGAGACAAACAACGTCATGTCCCCGCAACAGTGCATGCAAATTAAAGGCTCCTCGGCCTCGATTCCTCTTCTCGCTACGGATGCGGTGCAACAGTTGATCATGTCCCTTTTAATTTAATATATTGTCTTGGTCTGTGTATATATCTCGTCTGACTACGAAAGCTATCTAAGGACACACAGGCCATGACGACGATGGTTTTCTCTCTCCTCTCTCTTGGCATATTTGCTCGGGAAAACGAGCGGAAAGGGAGACGTCTAATCCCAGTACATGGGAGCAGATCTAGAGGGTATCTAGCGGCTTCCGGCCTTATCCCTACCTTGCCTTCACACTAGCACAGCCACCACACACATGGACCATCTCACCTTAGAACCTTAGAAGAACTATACCCGTGAGGCAGAGCAGGCCCAAGTGCGAATCCAACAGTGTACGAAAAGAGCAGAACATGGTGAAGTGTGCATATTAGACAGAGAAAGAGCAGGATGAGGATGGAAAGGTGAAGATGGATCACCCTGAAGAGGATAAAAGAACTTTATATATATAAATTCTGCCGGCTTTTTCACTTGCACGGTTCTCGGTTGTGATGTTGCGCATCATCCTCCCATGTCGAAGAACGGGGCTGTGGATATCTTGTCTTTTCTCTTGGAGGGGACAGGGAGGGGTTGGACTTTGGAGCACGTGACGTTGAGAGCTCCAATCCCTACGAAGATCTTAAGGTATCTCACTCTTCCCTACCAAGTACCAACACCATTCGAGAGCTGCCCGCCTACCTGATTCCTTGTGTGAACTTTTGAACAGAAAAGCGCAAACATGCTCCAATTCAGAACGCTTTTGATTTTTCTAAACGATGCCCACACTTTCTATGTCCGGACAGCAAATCTAACTTGATGGGCACTAAGTGCTACTTTTTCTTTCTCTAACCGTCTCAGGCCAAGAGGACGGTGCACCGAGGTCGAGCGAGACGTGGGCAAACATGGGCTCTCACGCAAGATCTACCCGAATCTTTAGGTTAGATTAAGCTGTTGGGGCTTGATCTTTGCCGATGTCCATCGAACTTACCGGGAAGGAGGTCAGTGGTTATACAAGCTGTTGGGTGGCCCCAAAAGCCCCACACAGATCTCACGTATCTCCACCTTTTTCCCTGATTAGATAGATGTCTCCGGTTGATCTCACTTCGGTCAGTACGTTTGCCCCAGTGGCGTGAGGTCCACCATGCTATTGATTCCATGGACATCTCTGGTCCGACCACGCTATCAGCTTCTCCAGGAAACTATACTCTGAGCCAGCAACTGCGATTTTTGCACCCACATATCACAAGCATTATATATGCAGGATCTTTAGGGATGTCAATGGGTCGGGTTTGGACCGGGCCTTGCTAGGCCGGCCCAGGTCCGGTTTTTTAAAAGCCGGCCCGGGTCAGGCTCAGGCCCGGGGTTAGGCCGGTATGGGTGGCCCGACCCAGCTTAGGAAAAGTTCGGAAAAGTCGGCCCGGCTCGAAAGTCTGGAAAAAGTATTATTTTTATTTATATAATATATAATTTTAATATATCTACTATAATATATTATAAAAATAATACATATTTTACTTATAATCTATATTAACATTTAACTTGTAAAGATCATATTTTTGAGTAGATTTATTGTAGAAAAAATATATAATTCTCTATCTAAATATAAAATTCATACTTAATATAATTATATTTATATTTTTTGGGCCGGCAGGCTGACCGGGCCGGGCCTCACAAGCCCAGTCCGGCCCTATTTTTTTCCGGGCCGGGCCAAAAAACTTTAACGGGCTTATTTTCTCGGCCCAAGCCCGGTTAAAACTGGGCCGGGCTTGCGGGCCTCCGGGCCGGCCCGGCCCAATTGACACCCCTATGGATCTTATACCAATTCATCCACACAAAATATCTACATGCAGTGATTGATAAGATTGACAGATACAGCTAGCGAGAGAGGGAGGATTGAAAGATACAGCTATAGAGAGGAGAGAGAGATTTTAGGTGTGAGGCTCTTGAATTTTATGATATTTATATTGTTATTTGTGCATGTATATATTTAATTTTGTATATATTATGAGTATTTATTTGTGTGCATATAGTATTTAGTTATTGTTGTACATATTGTATGTATTTATATGCTGTGTATTTATGTTTGTGCAGCAGGTAATTTGGATAATTTAATTTTCTGGCCGAAGCTCTTCTTAACGTCCACATCCATTGACGTTAAGGGTGAGTCAATGGCAAGCTTTGTGTCGTTTACTGTCTGACTGAAAACCTGACGTCAACATCGATTGACGTTTACTTTTGGTCAACGGCAGTAACTGGACGTTTACTTCTCTGGATGCGTTTTAGATTTCAGATCTGAAACGGAAGCGTTTCTTCCGGGTTCTTGATTAGGAAACCTATCTAACGGTGGGATGACCTAACCCTAAGCATACCCCGACCCATTAGCCTATAAAACCTAGTGTTCTCAGTGAGATTAGGTCTTTTGGTTGAGAAGAAACCCTAGGACTTGTTTGTGAGAAAACATGATCTTTGAAGATCTCTGTAACGACCCACCTCATACCGGTACGATTATACCAATCCCCATCGGTATAAAGAGCGTCATTACAGTGGGATAAAACTCAACACTAGCCGATAGGTTGAAAAGTACGTAGATAGCAATTTATTTCAGCGGAATAAAATAAACAATTCAACTTAGTCCATCACCATCACATATTCCATAGTCTATATAGCGAAAATAAAATGACAATGTCCACATTGTTACATGAGGAAAGAACTACATTGTCCAATTATTGTCCATACAACATTTTTATTTAAGTTATAAAATGAAAAGTACAACTGAAAATTTCGCTCCTCAAAAGCTACTCCTCCAAGAGGTCAACCTTCGCTAAGCCTTTCTCTAAAGTAGTAGTACCTGTCTCACCTGTACGCCAAAGCAAGGGTGAGTCCAAAGACTTAGCAAGTAAAACAAAGACTTAATCTTAAACATATCACATTCACATTAAGCTATTAAACACTAAGAATACACACTAGCATTTAAATTACAAGAACATGCAGAGAACATACTTTTAGCTATCAACACATTTCTAAATCACTTAACCATACTTTGCTCTATTATATTTTTAATTTAAATCATGGATACTAATATTATACACTTGAACATATTATTTACACCTAACATGTAACATGATTCATTCATTCACACTTTAGTTCATTTCACGATATATTCCTACAATTAGAACATAGAATTTGGCATAAAGATTTGAACAACCTAACATGATGACTATTGACTTTTCACATGTACTTTTCATATCTAATTTCACATTTTGCTTGCTGTTCTAATACAATTAATTATCATACACATGGTTTCATATTCTATAGCATGAATTTAAAAGTCTAGACATAGTCAAGTTGATTGGCAATACTACACAAATTGAACATAGAACTCTATACTAAGCACCCATCACAACTAGCATGGAATCTAAACATTCTTCCTTATGTTTAACACATTCATAACTATATTTTACTTGTTGTTTTAGCATGGAATAAACTCCATATATGATTTAGTCTTATTCACACACAATCCCACTCCTTGAAGAAACCTCACATGCTCAATTTTCATGTTACATAAATGGTATGATGACGTATGCAGATCCACGTGCACTATCTCATGAAAATAAATAAAACACCTAACATGATACTAAACATGATATTGCAATCATGATAACTAATACATAAATTATATGAACATATTGCATAAATCATATTAGTTTTCACCTGCAAGCACATTCTTATGAACATTACTATTCTCTTTACTTGTCTCCTCACATAATCCTCATATTACTTACTATTTCATTTTCACTTATCACATATTATGTCATTTGCACTCATCACCTGCCACTTTTGCATATTATTGTACACTTATTCATATTCTAATAATTTAAAAATGTCATGACACATAGTCCTAACTACCTATTAGAGGACTCAAACAAATATCTCATACTCATAACTCATCGCATCTCATAGCACATAACTCTTAACACATAACTCATATCACATAACTCATATCACATACCCACCACCTAGGCAATGTAGTGGTGAATCTTGATAACTGCGCAAACCGGGAGAAGCACTCTCCACCCTATCCGGTGGTACTTGTCCACCTCCAGGTTTTTCCCAATGCCCTTAGGACAAACTTTTCACACATAGAGCTTTCCATAGGGACTTTTCTATGTACAGCTCTCGAAGCCTCTAGGGTAGCAATGTCATTCTTGGCCCAATTATCACACATTTACTTATTCACATTTTCACACCCTATTCACATATTTTACATATACTACTTAATCACTTTACACCTCTTAATTATCAATTTCACACGTCTTAGTTAACCTAATCATGATACTACTATTTCAAAATTAAAACATCTTACCTTACAGTCTAAAACACGTTGTACATTTACTGAATTGCACAAGATCGAATTCAATACAACTAATATGAACAATTTCCATGGTTTAACTAATAATTGTACTTGCTGTCATCAATTTGATTTTAAATTTTTATCACAGGTCATTAGCAGTATGTATGTCACATATGTAATTTTTCAATTTTTTCGAACAATAAATATAATTTCTATAATTAAATCTAAGTTGTAGACATAATTATCGAAACATCATTAAGTATGGTACACACCAACCCACTTGGACATTAACAGAATAGAAACCTAATACCGGTATTCAATCTATCATAGAAAATTTATAAATTTAATTTACAACAAAATCTATTTATACTAGATTTAAACATGTTCATGTCATGCCCCTTATTCACTCTCCAAATTTTAATAATTTACATGGTTCATAGAAAATTTAGGCAACCTCATGATATGACCTACTAACAGTATACAATCACCCATAAAAATTTCAGTATATACCCATGTCCAGAATTTATTTAAACAGCAAAAGAAGATCAAAAAGCACACTTTTATGTCCTGATGAAATAGACGTCAAGGGATGTTGCCATCAACTTCAACTGAAGAACTTGACTGCAACCTATGTTGCCATCAACCTGGTCCCAGCAGCACATACAGACAACTTTTCATACAAGGGTGAATTGGGATTCCAAGACTTGAGGAAAAATCCGTAAAAATGCTAAGACTTAAGGGGACATGTATAAGATCAAGTTCTAAGTTTACTTGCCTCTTAAAAAAAATCTAAAAAAATCAGAATATGTCGATGAAGCCCTTCTTGGCCCTGCCAAAAAGGTGCTCAGAAACGCCTTAGATCTTCTTCTCCAGTTGATGTAGGTGGCTCCTCGGAGTTGAGATCTCTTCTTGGATGTATTGGCTGTCCTCCAGATGTTGTAGCTCCTCGGGGAACACCTCCAGTCGACGGATCCGGCCTTTCGAAGTTCAGCTTTTCACCATCTCGGAGCTAGGGTTTTCACCAAATGCTAAATGCCTTTTCCTCATCCTAAGATGGGTATTTTATAGGCTCGAGGTTGGGGATACACCTTAGGGTAGGTTTCCTATGGGTTCAGATGGGTTTCCTAATCTGGAACAAGCCAAAACACGAGCATTAACGATTCTGGAACCGTTACGTAGGAGGATATTAACGTCACATCGGTTGTAGTTAACTGACAGGTTGACGTCAAGGTCTGGTCGCCAGAATGAGGTTGGCGTCCAGGGGGTGGCTGCCCACTGTGGTTGGTGTCCATGGGGTGGATGCCAACAGTGCCTTGTGATGAACAGTCCATCCCCATGTACTTTTAAATTAATTACTTGCCTATTTTGGTGATAAACAAAACACTGTCAAAAGTTTTCTAACCTTGTTTATCTAGCCATAAGCACAGGAATTACCCAAAGAAAGTCAAGCATTTGTGGTAAGTCTTCCATACATCTTCTTTCAGAAGAGCTATAATAATTCCTTCATTAACTATAACGATTTCCTCACTAGAACAACGATTTACTTGAAAGATTGAATAACCTTGCTGTGTCAAACAAGTCGATATTATACGACTCTGTAAGTTATCGTAACGACTTCTTCAGAAGTTATAACGACTTGCTCATTATAACGACTCTGTAAGCTATCGTAACGACTTCTTCAGAAGTTATAACGACTTGCTCATTATAACGACTCTGTAAGCTATCGTAACGACTTCTTCAGAAGTTATAACGACTTGCTCATTATAACGACTTTGTAAGTTATCGTAACGACTTCTTCAGAAGTTATAACGACTTGCTCGTTATAACGACCTCTGTAAGTTATTTAACGACTTCTTCAGAAGTTTTAAACGACTGCTCGTATAACGATTCTATAAGTCTTCGTAATGATTTCTTTAGAGAGTTTTAACGACTTGCTCGTCATAACGATTCTGTAAGTCATCGTAACGATTTCTTTAGAGAGTTTTTTAACGACTTGCTCGTCATAACGATTCTGTAAGTCATCGTAACGATTCTTTAGAGAGTTTTAACGAACTTGCTCGTCATAACGATTCTGCAAGCATCGTAACGATTTCTTTAGAGAGTTTTAACGACTTGCTCGTCATAACGATTCTGTAAGTCATCATAACGATTTCTTTAGAGAGCTACAACGACTTGCCATGTTTCATAACGATTTCCTTTTATCATCTGTTATAGAACGACTTGGTTGTGGTAACGATTTCATAAGTTATCATAACGACTTCTTATTAGTCTACAGCAACTTGATCATAACGATTCTATCAGATTTCACAACGACTGCCTAAGTCATGTTTCCAATAATTAAATGTTTCTCCTTGATTTAAGCTTCGTTGAATAGTCAAAGTCGCATCTCGTCTGTTTGACTGCCATGCATTTAATAAAGACTGAACGTATCTCTGCATGGACACAGAACATATCTTCCATTCTCATGTATTCTCTGCATGCATCTTTTAGAACGATAAAGTGTCACTACTATATTTGGTCTATCTGCTCTGACGTTGATTGACATCTGGAGATAGTATAGCTGTCTACCATTAAAGCTCAACCTTGTAGAACCTTAAGGATGTAATATCCTACAACTCTGGACACAGAAAGAACTACAAGCAAACTCAGAAGATCTATCACTTTGCGTGTTCCAAAGAACAAAAGACTGCTGACAGGAAGCTTCCTCAAATCCTTCAGTCTAACGTACACCAAAGCTGTGAGACAACGGTCATCTCTTTGTCCTCATTCAAATTGGAGATACAAATACAAGATGAAGCTCTGAAGACAATACATAAGGGGATTTTTCATTCATATTGAAGAGCGGCTAGACCTCTGCAGTCATAAGTCTTCGAAAGTTCTCTAGAGCCAAATTTTCACTCTTTTCGATCTTGGCTCTTAGCTCTCTGTGCTGTGAGAAGAAAAATTAGGAAGAGCTAGTTTAGTTCTGAGAGAGTGCACCTTGTGTAGATCTTCGACTCTCAGTGCTTGTAGCTTCAGATTGAGTCTTTGTAAAAGCTTGATCTAGGGGCTAGTCATTTCTTTCAAGAATTTCCTGTGTTTTTTCCCTTAGTGTGTGAAGGAAGACCTGGTGGTTTCCAGGGTGGTGTTTTTCCCTCAGGAGTAAAGGAAGACCTGGTGGTACCAGGGTGTTGTGTTCCCTTCAGGGGTGAAGGAAACCAGCTGAGCTGGGTGGTTGTTGTTTGTCCATAGGGGGACTGTACCCTAGTTAGTGAAATCCTGAGGGTTGCTCAGGACTGGACGTAGGACTCCTAAGGAGAGGAGATCCGAACCAGGATAAATCTCTGTGTTGTGTGATTGTCCTCTTTGTGTGATTGTTGTTTTTACTAACCATTACTAATCCCTTTCAAGAACTCTTTATGTTTGTTTTGAGTTCAGGTTTTTATCAGCTAGGATTATTTTAAAGACCCATTCACCCCCCTCTGGGTTAGCCACCGGGCAACAAGTGGTATCAGAGCGAGTCTCTTCGACAAAGAACAAGATCCAACGATCTGAAGAGTAAAGATCCATGGCAGCCCAAGGTCACTTCGAAGGTCAGTCTGTCAACAGACCTCCTTGTTCGACGGTGAAGATTATACGTATTGGAAGACCAGGATGGAATACTTTCTACAAGGCCACGATTATCAAATCTGGTCGATAGTGGAAGAGGTGATCTGGTCGTCACAAATGAGAAAGCACAATGACAGATGAAGATAGAAAGAAAATCTCCTTGAACTGTAAAGCTAAGAGCATTCTATGTTGTGCTCTAAGCAAGAAAGAGTTCAACAGAGTCTCAGCTTGCAAATCCTCCATGGAAATGTGGGAAAAGCTAAGAATTACATATGAAGGTACAGACAAAGTAAAGGAGACAAGAATCGACATTCTCGTCACTCAGTATGAAAGATTTCAAATGCAAACAGGTGAGTCTATTACCCAAATGTTTAGTAGATTTACTGACATCACTAATGGCCTAGCAAGTCTAGGAAAGTCATATGAGATTGCAGACATGGTAAGGAAGATTCTCAGATCTTGCCATCTTCATGGACGGCAAAGGTCACAACTATCGAAGAAGCTAATGACCTTAAGAGAATGTCAGTAGAAAAACTCATCGGGTCTCTCATGGCCCATGAAATAAACATGGAAAATAGGAGAATCCTCCAGTAGAAAGAAGCAGTCAAATGCGCTTAAAGCTAATGGGGACTCATCAGAAGAATCCTTAGATAACAGTGAAGATAGCAAAGATAGTGATGATGAAGAAGCCATGCTCTCAAGAAATTGCAGAGAATCTTGGCCAAGAAGAAGAGTTCCAGTCTGGTAGGAGGTACTTCAAGAAAAACAAAGATCTCAAGAGACCAGATGGAAAAGATCAGAAGAGGAATGAGCCACTTGCTATGAATGCAAGAAACTGGACATATCAAGGCAGACGTCCAATGCTAAAGAAAAATGATCACAAGAAGAAGAAGCTCCAAGAAGTTCAGAAGATTCAAAAAGAAGCCATGGCAGCTGCATGGGAAAACAGCAGCGACTCAGACAGTGAGTCAAGCTCCAGCAGTGAAGAGAAGAAGCCAACCTGGCTCTCATGGCAAATATCGAGGAAAGGTAACATCTGATTCCTCTTTCGATCCTGTAATGACTCAGATTCGGATAATTTGGAAAGTGCATTTAATGAACTCTACGATAAGTATAAAGAAGTGTTTAAACTACTTAAGCTAAGCAAGAAAAATATCACCTGTCTCGAAAATACCAACTCAGATTTAAAATCTGAAAATGAAGACTAGAAAAACAAATAAGGGAGCTTAAGAGAAGAAATGAACTTTATGTGAAAACTTAAAAGACAAGAACAGACCAATCATTGACCTAGAAAAACGGAAAGCTCAGATGATTTAAGAAAAACGATAAATGAATTAAATGAAGAAAACAATACACTAGCAAGCACCTAGAACAGTTTACAAATGGAAAGAATTCCTTATTATAAAAGGTGCTAGAAGATCTGGTAAGAATAAACGAGGTTTAGGTTACATACCTCCGTAAATGAAGAAGAAATATCTATCCAGAAAAATAATCCAACCCCTAAGTTCACTCCAGAACAAGATGTGGCATATACAACGAATTTAAATACATAGAAAGTAACACATAACATCATGTTGTAATCACTGTAATAAGCTAGGACATTTAAAATCCACCTGTCAACAAGACATAAGAAGTGGATAATAAAAAGTAAAAATGATGATACTGACCCATCAGGACCCAAAAGAACTTGGGTACCTAAATCTTGATGTCTTTATTTCAGGTTAACCTCCGAGCATCCAAATGGTATTTGATAGTGGTGCTCAAGGCACATGACAGGAAACCTGAAGCTTTTCTCCCATCTCCAAGATGAAGAAGGAACAGTCACTTATGAGATAATGGAAGGAACTGTAGTAGGCAGTGGATCAGTAACAGCAAAGGAAAAACAGTCATAGAAGATGTGTGTTAGTCAAAGGTTTAAAGCACAGCCTCATAAGTATTAGTCAGCTGTGTGATAGAGGACATCAAATCAAATTTCAAGAGTCAAAATGCAGCATACTAAAAGATGGAGCAGTCATCTTTGAAGCAAATAGAGAAAAGAATCTGTACGTGCTCTACCTTGAGACTCAAAGAGCAAAATGTGTGTCTGGCAGCCAGCAAGACAAATCAACTGATCTGTGGCACAGAAGGCTAGGCCACTGCAGCTTGGATGCTTGAGCAAGCTCAGAAAGAGGAACCTTATGGAAGGTCTACCGAATCAATGGTAAATTAGAAAGTGTCTGCAGACCTTGTGCTAAGGGAAAGCACAAAGAGTTCCTTCAAGTCAAGACGGTGGTGACCACCTCAAACCTTAGAGCTCCTACATATGGTTCTATTGGGCCAATGAGAACTACCATCTTGGAGGAAGATTTCGGATTTGTTATAGTAGATGACTACTCAGGTTCCATTGGTATCTTTCTTAAACATAAAAATGACACTTTTGATAATTTTGTTAGTTTTAGCACAAAGAGTCCACAGATCAGAAGTTCAGCCTAGTAACCATTCGATCTATCATGGTGGTGAGTTCCAAAATGAAAAGTTTGTCTAATTCTGTGATGATCAAGGATTCAGCACAATTTCTCAGCACCAAGGACACCGTAGCAAAATGTATAGCCGACGGAGACCGAACTCTCTTGGAGATGGCAAGCACTATGCTTGTGAATAGAGTTACCAAGATATTTTCTGGGCGAAGCAGTCAACACAGCCAGCTACATTGTCAACAGAGTCATGATCAGGCCAATCCTGAAGAAGACTGCATTGATCTGTTTAAAGGGAAGAAACCAAAGATCACTTTCCGAACCTTTTGATGTCCTTGCTTTATTCACAACAACGGAAAAAGGGAATTGTAAGTTGGATGCCAATCAGAAAGGCATCTTCATGGGGTCCACCTCTAAACCCAAAGGCTTATGAGTGTTTAATAACGTACCTTATAATGATTGAACAGTCTGTACACATTATTTTTAATGAAACTAATCCCTCCTTGAGAAAAAAAGTAAGAGTGGATAAGTGACGCAGATGAACTGTCCAAAAACCTGAAAGACACCATCACTTGAAGATAAGGATGATCCGCCTCTGGAAGAAATGCAACAATAAGGAACTTTCTCATGAAAACTCTTCAAGAATGAGATACAAGAAGGACACCCAACCTGAAAAACATGTTGGTGATCCCTCGTAGGGTTAAGAACAAAAGTAACTTGATTCTTATGATTACCTTGCTTTTGTTTCTCAATTAGAGCCTAAAACAGTCAATGAATCCCCTAATCTGACGAATCTGGATAATAGCAATGCAATATGAATTAATCAATTCAAGAGAACCAATATGGTCACTTGTTCCTGATGAACAGTCCATCCCCATGTCCTTTTCATTTAGTACTTGCCTATTTTGGTGATAAATAAAACACTGTCAAAAGTTTTCTAACCTCGTTTATCTAGCCATAAGCACAGGAATTACCCAAAGAAAGTCAAGCATTTGTGGTAAGTCTTCCATACATCTTTTTTTAGAAGAGCCATAATAATTCCTTCATTTCTATAACGATTTCCTCACCAGAACAACGATTTACTTGAAAGATTGAATAACCTTGTGTGTCAAACAAGTCGAAGTTATAACGACTCTGTAAGTTATCGTAACGACTTCTTCAGAAGTTATAACGACTTGCTCATTAATAACAACTCTGTAAGTTATCGTAACGACTTCTTCAGAAGTTATAACGACTTGCTCATTATAACGACTCTGTAAGTTATCGTAACGACTTCTTCAGAAGTTATAACGACTTGCTCATTATAACGACTCTGTATTATCGTAACGACTTCTTCAGAAGTTATAACGACTTGCTCATTATAACGACTCTGTAAGTTATCGTAACGACTTCTTCAGAAGTTATAACGACTTGCTCATTATAACGACTCTGTAAGTTATCGTAACGACTTCTTCAGAAGTTATAACGACTTGCTCATTATAACGACTCTGTAAGTTATCGTAACGACTTCTTCAGAAGTTATAACGACTTGCTCATTATAACGACTCTGTAAGTTATCGTAACGACTTCTTCAGGATTTATAACGATTGCTCATTATAACGATTCTGTAAGTCATAACGATTTCTTTAGAAAGTTTTAACGACTTGTTACGATCATAACGATTCTTTTGAAAGCTACAACGACTTGCCATGTTTCATAACGATTTCTTTATCATCTGTTATAGAACGACTTGGTTGTGGTAACGATTTCATAAGTTATCATAACGACTTCTTATCAGTCTACAGCAACTTGATAATAACGATTCTATCAGATTTTCACAACGACTGCATAAGTCATGTTTCCATAATTAAATGTTTTTCCTTGATTTAAGCTACGTTGAATAGTCAAAGTCGCATCTCGTCTGTTTGACTGCCATGCATTTAATAAAGACTGAACGTATCTCTGCATGGACACAGAACATATCTTCCATTCTCGTGTATTCTCTGCATGCATCTTTTAGAACGATAAAGTGTTACTACTATATTTGCGTCTATCTGCTCTGACGTTGATTGACATCTGGAGATAGTATAGCTGTCTACCATTAAAGCTCAACCTTGTAGAACCTTAAGGATGTAATATCCTACAACACTGGACACAGAAAGAACTACAAGCAAACTCAGAAGATCTTATCACTTTGCGTGTTCCAAAGAACAAAAGACTGCTGACAGGAAGCTTCCTCAAATCCTTCAGTCTAACGTACACCAAAGCCGTGAGACAACGGTCATCTCCTTGTCCTTATTCAAATTAGAGATACAAATACAAGATGAAGCTCTGAAGACAACAGTGAGTCAATTTGATTCAAGGCGGCTAGATCTCTGCAGCTTTCACGTCTTCGAAAGTTCTCTAGAGCCAAAATTCACTCTTTTCATCTTCGCTCTTAGCTCCCTGTGCTGTGTGAGAAAACAAAAGGAAGAGCTAGTTTAGTTCTGAGAGAGTGCACTCTGTGTAGATCTTCGACTCTCAGTGCTTGTAGCTTCAGATTGAGTTTTTGTAAAAGCTTGATCTAGGGGCTAGTCTTTTTCTTTCAAGAATTTCCTGTGTTATTCCCTTCGTGTGTGAAGGAAGACCTGGTGGTTTCCAGGGTGGTGTTTTTCCTTCAGGAGTAAGGAAGACCTGGTGGTACCAGGGTGTTGTGTTCCCTTCAGGGGTGAAGGAAGACCAGCTGAGCTGGGTGGTTGTTGTTTGTCCATAGGGGGACTGTACCCTAGTTAGTGAAATCCTGAGGGTTGCTCAGGGACTGGACGTAGGACTCCTAAGGAGAGGAGATCCGAACCAGGATAAATTTCTGTGTTGTGTGATTGTCTTCTTTGTGTGATTGCTGTTTTTACTAACCATTACTAATCCCTTTCAAGAACTCTTTATGTTTGTTCTGAGTTCAGATTTTTATCAGCTAGGATTACTTTAAAGACCCATTCACCCCCCCCTCTGGGTTAGCCAACCGGGCAACAAGTGGTATCAGAGCGAGTCTCTTCGACAAAGAACAAGATCCAACGATCTGAAGAGTAAAGATCCATGGCAGCCCAAGGTCACTTCGAAGGTCAGTCTGTCAACAGACCTCCTTTGTTCGACGGTGAAGATTATACGTATTGGAAGACCAGGATGGAATACTTTCTACAAGGCCACGATTATCAAATCTGGTCAATAGTGGAAGAAGGTGATCTGGTCGTCACAAATGAGAAAGCACAATGGACAGATGAAGATAGAAAGAAAATCTCCTTGAACTGTAAAGCTAAGAGCATTCTATGTTGTGCTCTAAGCAAGAAGGAGTTCAACAGAGTTTCAGCATGCAAATCCTCCATGGAAATGTGGGAAAAGTTAAGGATTACATATGAAGGTACAGACAAAGTAAAGGAGACAAGAATCGACATTCTTGTCACTCAGTATGAAAGATTTCAAATGCAAACAGGTGAGTCTATTACCCAAATGTTTAGTAGATTTACTGACATCACTAATGGCCTAGCAAGTCTAGGAAAGTCATATGAGATTGCAGATATGGTAAGGAAGATTCTCAGATCCTTGCCATCTTCATGGACGGCAAAGGTCACAGCTATCGAAGAAGCTAATGATCTTAAGAGAATGTCAGTAGAAAAACTCATCGGGTCTCTCATGGCCCATGAAATAAACATGGAAGACTAGGAGAATCCTCCAGTAGAAAGAAGCAGTCAAATGCGCTTAAAGCTAATGGGGACTCATCAGAAGAATCCTTAGATAACAGTGAAGATAGCAAAGATAGTGATGATGAAGAAGCCATGCTCTCAAGAAGATTGCAGAGAATCTTGGCCAAGAAGAAGAAGTTCCAGTCTGGTAGGAGGTACTTCAAGAAAAACAAAGATCTCAAGAGACCAGATGGAAAAGATCAGAAGAGGAATGAGCCACTTTGCTATGAATGCAAGAACCTGGACATATCAAGGCAGACTGTCCAATGCTAAAGAAAAATGATCACAAGAAGAAGGACAGCTCCAAGAAGTTCAGAAGATTCAAAAAGAAAGCCATGGCAGCTGCATGGGAAAAGCAGCGACTCAGACAGTGAGTCAAGCTCCAGCAGTGAGAAGAAGAAGCCAACCTGGCTCTTATGGCAAATACCGAGGATAAGGTAACATCTGATTCCTCTTCGATTCCTGTAATGACTCAGATTCGGACAATTTGGAAAGTGCATTTAATGAACTCTACGATAAGTATAAAGAAGTGTCTAAACTACTTAAGCTAAGCAAGAAAAATATCACCTGTCTCGAAAACCAACTCAGATTTAAAATCTGAAAATGAAGAACTAGAAAAACAAATAATGGAGCTTAAGAGAAGAAATGAACTATTATGTGAAAACTTAAAAGACAAGAACACAAATCATTGACCTAGAAAAACAGGAAAGCTCAGATGATTTAAGAAAAACGGTAAATGAATTAAATGAAGAAAACAATACACTAGCAAGCACCTTAGAAAAGTTTACAAATGGAAAGATTCCTTATTATTAAAAGGTGCTAGAAGATCTGGTAAGAATAAACGAGGTTTAGGTTACATACCTCCAGTAAATGAAGAAGAAATAATCTATCCAAAAATATCCAACTCCTAAGTTCACTCCAGAACAAGATGTAGCATATAAAGCGAATTTTAAGTACATAGAAAAGTAACAATAACATCATGCTGTAGTCACTGTAACAAGCTAGGACATTTAAAATTCACTTGTCCAACAAGACATAAGAAGTGGATAATAAAAAGTAAAAGTAATGATACTGACCCATCAGGACCCAAAAGAACTTGGGTACCTAAATCTTGATGTCTTTATCTCAGGTTAATCCTCGAGCATCCAAATGGTATTTGGATAGTGGATGCTCAAGGCACATGACAGGAAACCTGAAGCTTTTCTCCCATCTCCAAGATGAAGAAGGAACAGTCACTTATGGGATAATGGAAAAGGAACTGTAGTAGGCAGTGGATCAGTAAACAGCAAAGGAAAAACAGTCATAGAAGATGTGCTGTTAGTCAAAGGTTTAAAGCACAACCTCATAAGTATTAGTCAGCTGTGTGATAGAGGACATCAAATCAAATTTCAAGAGTCAAAATGCAGCATACTAAAGGATGGAGCAGTCATCTTTGAAGCAAATAGAGAAAAGAATCTGTACGTGCTCTACCTTGAAGAACTCAAAGAGCAAAATGTGTGTCTGGCAGCCAGCAAAGACAAATCAACTGATCTGTGGCACAGAAGGCTAGGCCACTGCAGCTTGGATGGATTGAGCAAGCTCAGAAAGAGGAACCTTGTGGAAGGTCTACCTAAAATCAATGGTAAATTAGAAAGTGTTTGCAGACCTTGTGCTAAGGGAAAGCACACAAAGAGTTCCTTCAAGTCAAAGACGGTGGTGACCACCTCAAAACCCTTAGAGCTCCTACATATGGATCTATTTGGGCCAATGAGAACTACCAGTCTTGGAGGAAAGAACTTTGGATTTGTTATAGTAGATGACTACTCAAGATTCACATGGGTATCTTTCTTAGAACATAAAAATGACACTTTTGATAATTTTGTTAGTTTCAGCAGAAAAGTCCAGAAAGATCAGAAGTTCAGCATAGTATCCATTCGATCTGATCATGGTGGTGAGTTCCAAAATGAAAAGTTTGCTAGATTCTGTGATGATCAAGGAATTCAGCACAATTTCTCAGCACCAAGGACACCGCAGCAAAATGGTATAGCCGAACGGAAGAACCGAACTCTCTTGGATATGGCAAGAACTATGCTTTGTGAATATGAGTTACCAAGATATTTCTGGGCAGAAGCAGTCAACACAGCCAGCTACATTATCAACAGAGTCATGATCAGGCCAATCCTGAAGAAGACTGCATATGAGCTGTTTAAAGGGAAAAACCAAAGATCAGCCATTTCAGAACCTTTGGATGTCCTTGCTTTATTCACAACAACGGAAAAAGGGATATTGGTAAGTTGGATGCCAAATCAGATGAAGGCATCTTCATGGGGTACGCCTCTAAACCCAAAGGCTATAGAGTGTTTAATAAACGTACCTTATTGATTGAACAGTCTGTACACATTATTTTTGATGAAACTAATCCCTCCTTGAGAAGGAAGTAGAGAGTGATAATGATGACGCAGATGAACTGTCCAATAAACTGAAAGACACATCACTTGAAGATAAGGATGATCCGCCTCTGGAAGAAATGCAACAAGAAGAAATTTCTCATGAAACTCTTCCAAAGGAATGGAGATACAAGAAAGATCACCCACCTGAAAACATTATGGTGATCCATCGGTAGGGTAAGAACAAGAGGTAACTTGATTCCTTGTGATTACCTTGCTTTTGTCTCTCAATTAGAGCCTAAGACAGTCAATGAAGCCCTAACTGACGAATCTTGGATAATAGCAATGCAAGATGAATTAAATCAATTCAAGAGAAATCAAGTATGGTCACTTGTTCCTAGACCATCAGACCATCCTGTGATCGGCACTAAATGGGTGTTCAGAAACAAATTGGATGAATCTGGTGTAATTCTAAGAAACAAGGCCAGACTGGTGGCTCAAGGCTATTGTCAAGAGGAAGGCATAGATTTTGATGAAACCTATGCACCAGTGGCTAGACTTGAGGCTATTAGAATGTTACTTGCTTATGCTTCTGCATTAGATTTAAAGTTATTTCAAATGGATGTTAAATCTGCATTTCTAAACGTTTTATAAAAGAAGAAGTTTATGTGGAACAACCGCCGGGTTTTGATGATACAGACTTTCCAAATCATGTTTTTAAGTTGCATAAGGCTCTATATGGTTTAAAACAAGCACCTAGAGCCTGGTATGAAAGACTTAGTTCTTTTCTCACAAAACATGGTTTCAATAGAGGTCAAGTAGATAGCACTCTTTTTATAAAAACAAAAGCCAAAATACTGTTGGTTCAAATTTATGTGGATGACATCATCTTTGGATCTACTGATGAATCCTTGTGCAAGTATTTTGAAAAGCTAATGCAGGGAGAATTTGAGATGAGTATGATGGGAGAGCTCAACTACTTCCTTGGACTTCAAATCAAACAAGGAAAGGAAGGAACTCACATCTGTCAAGCAAAGTACACCAGAGAACTGCTAAAGAAATTTGGATTTGAAAACACCAAGCCTCTGTCAACACCAATGAGTACATCAACAAGGATGGACAATGACAAGGATGGTAAGAAGGTAGATCAAAAGATCTACAGAGGTATGATAGGTTCATTACTTTATCTAACCGCAAGTAGACCTGATATATTATTTAGTGTATGCATGTGTGCTAGATATCAAGCCGACCCTAGAGAATCACATTTAATTTCTGTCAAAAGGATTTTCAGATACTTAGCCAGGACTCATGATCTAGGACTATGGTATCCAAACTCCTGTGATGTAAAATTAGTAGGATATTCTGATGCGATTATGCTGGATGCAAGGTAGATAGAAAAAGCACCAGTGGATGCTGTCAATTTCTTGCAGGGTGTTAATCTCATGGTCCTCAAGGAAACAAAATTCAGTAGCACTATCTACAGCTGAAGCCGAGTACGTAGCTGCTGGAAGTTGCTGTACACAACTCTTATGGATAAAGCAACAACTTGAGGATTTCGGACTCAAAGTCAAGAAAATTCCTCTGCTATGTGACAACACCAGCGCTATCAACCTCACCAAAAATCCAATTCAGCACTCCAGGACCAAACATATTGAGGTCAGATACCATTTTATTCGTGATCATGTAGCAAATGGCAATATTGAAATATCGTTTATTGATACAAATAATCAGCTAGCAGATATTTTCACAAAGGCCTTACCTGAAGAGAGATTTACATCTCTTAGAAGGGAGTTAGGCATGTGTATTTTGTGAAAAGATCTTCATTTAAAGCTGGTATAAAAATTCTCAGAATTTAAGAAGGTTCTCTCTCTCCTTCTGTGTCAAAATCAATTCAAAAGTCTCAGTTTAAGCGTTCCGTCCGATAAGTCATAGTCCTTCAAGGCGGTCAACCTCGCTTGTCGTTTTCTGACGCCTCACCTTTTGGAGCATTTATATTCTTTAAATCGATACGTTAACGATTCCTCTTCCTCATTCACTTTTTCCCCTCTTTCGTCCCGACGCATGAGCCGATGCCCTAGCGACTCTTGCCTCTACCCTCTGCAATTTGAAGCTTCCTCCATCTCCTTCCCGCGAAATCGTTTGAGGGTTTCTTCTCATCACCCTTCTCTTCAACCCTTCAAACCTTCTCCCACCTGAATCCATGGCCGCACCAGCTATTGCCGGAAGTGTGGGTGGCTACAGCGCCGAATACCTCTCCCCAGCGCAGGAGGAGCGTTTCACCTTTGTGAAGACAAAGCTCTGTGGTCACAAGGAAGTAGATGTTTCAGATCTGCAGAAGAATGGAATGAGCAGCATCATTGAGAAGATCACCAGATGAAGTGGAAAGGGCTTACCACTTGCTCAGAGGTAAGTTATCCGGACCTGGTAAAGGCGTTCTTTGTATGCTTAAGAACAGAAGAAGATGGGGCCCTCGTTTCTTCAGTCAAGGGCACCGTAATCAGAATCGACCAGGAATTGCTTAGGATGCTATTTGGAGTAAGCATATCGGGCTTCAGTGGAATTCATTCTGTAGACACCCAAGAAAAGGGTTTGGGGATTGTTGGGCCAGGGTTCAAGATGAGGGATGGCAAGCTAGATATCAATCAGTTAAGTGCCTTCAACCGCCTCCTTCACTTTATCGTTTGTCAGATTTTGGTTCCCCGAAGTGCAACCTTCTCCGCTTGCACTAAGGCTGACTCCGATCTGATGTACTGGGCCATTAAAAATGAGGAAATCAATATGGCCGCAGTGATGATGGAGAGAATGAAATTTGCCAGGGAGCAGATTTGGGACACTAAAAGCAAGTTGAATGTGTCCCTTCCCTATGCCCATTTACTCACCAGAATCTTCAGACACTTCGGTGTAGATGTCTCAGGGGCAGTTGTGGAGATGGGCCAAGCTATCAGGTCCAGAAACTTAAAGAAGAGCGGCTTTTCAATAGTCAATGGGGTCTGGTTCAAGGCCTCAGTTGCAGAAGGTGAAGGTCTCATTGGTGAGCCTTCAGTTGCTCAAGCCCAGTTAGAGGCAGATTCTGTGATGCCCGAACTGCCACCGGAATCAGGTTCTGTTCCAGTCTTTGTAGAAACAGAGCAGGAAGGGCCATCTATGGCCAGAAATCAATCAGAGGCAGCAACAGCAGTGAGGGCAGAAGAAGACAGGCCAGCTGCAGCAGATCCAGTTGTGCCACCTGCTGAAAGAAGAATTGAGGACATTCTTCCAGAAGATATCTTGCCTGTTATGGAGCAGTCTGTGGCATCAGGCCACATCTTTGAAGAAGGACTAGTGGAAGAAGAGCAGCAAATTCCTCAGGATAATTCGATGGAAATGGATGCTCCCTGTCAGGGGGAGACTGGTGCCATTGCAGAAGATGCTCCACTTGAGGGGGAGCAATCCCAAGAGACACCAGATGTTGCACCTCCAGCCACCAGCGATCAGGAGGAAGACCAGAGAGAGTCTGAAAATTTGGATGCCAGAGAAGGGGAGACAGCTAGTTCATCAAGCTCTGATGAGGACAATAATCCACTCCTCCAGCTACAAAGGGCAAAGAGAAAGATATAGCTCCTGAAGTACCCCTTTAGCTGATGCACCATTTGAAAGACAGGTCAAGCAAAAGATTGTCATCAATTTAAAACCTGTGATTGAGAGGTTGGATGCTCAGGGTGAGCTGCTTTGCTCACTTCAGTCTGATGTGAACTCCATCTTTCTAAGCCAAGCTTCAGCCCGCAAGGATTAGTTCAGATTCGCTCTGCCATGACATGGTTCCATCAGGAAATGGGACCATGAAAAATATGCTATCTGACATCCTTCAGGCTGTTGGAACTCAAGCTCCTGCTCCTCCAGCAGCTCAGGAGCCTCACTCAAGTGTACCTGAGCCCTCCGGGCAGTCAGCAGCTGCAGCAGCAGAAGCCCCAGCAGAAGGGCCCTACAGAGTCAGGGCCATCAGGGCCAGCTAAAGAGTCAGGGCCATCAGGGCAAGCTATAGATTCAGGGCCATCAGGGCCAGTTGTGATGGAGTCAGGGCCACCAGGGCCGGCAGTGTTGGACTCCTTGTCTTCCTTGCCTGAAGAAGTGGTATTAGATCCTCCACCCATTGATCCTCCCACTTCTACCAACACTCCCATTCCTCCTTCTCCACCCACTAACTCCACAGCTCCACCTGCTCCTCCTCCCTTCAAAAAGCCCAGATCCAGGCCCATTTCCTCTCCCACACCTTTTCCTCCTCATCCTATCTCATCTTCTCCTGTTTCTTCTACTTCTCATCCTTCTTCTGTTCAAGAATTTGAGGCCCCTCCAGCATCCTCAGCTGGAGCCTCATCCTCTTCTGGTACATCTTCATTTCCAGAAGTAGGATCTTCAATTCTGATGCCTTTCTCAACCCCCCTGCTCCTCCCTCCTTTATCACTATTATTCCTAAGAATGTCCAATCGACTCTCCCTTTCTTGATAAATTAAGGATGAGTTTGAAGAGGTTATCCTTAGGTCTGTGCTAAAGGTAGGCGACCACCTTTCCAAGACAGACTCCTCCAGTACTGTCTCCAAGAAACGGAAGCTTTCTTCCTCCGCCTCTCCTCTTTACCCTCCCTTGTGGTTTTCTCTTACAGTCACCCACAAGCATTCCTCTCTGTACAAAGAATATCTTCAAAAGGTTGTCTTTGCCACTCTTCACAATCTTCCTTTTCTTAACCTCTCTGACCACTTAGATGTCATTCTTCCCTATACTCCTCTGTCTAAAGCGACAAATCTAAAATCTTCTCCTCAGCCCACTCCAAAACTGAGGAGCAATGGGCTAAATCTCATAAAGATCTGTACAATCGCTTTCTTCAGGCTAAGGCAGCACGGTTTCCTCCAGGGATCACTCCTTGACCCTTTCTGAGTGGTTCCAGTTTCACCACCAGAACACCTGGGCTCCTGTCATTCAGAAGCTCATCAAGCTGGTCAGGCATTTCCAAACTTTCAACAACTACAGGTATCTCAACAATTACCTGAAGTTCAGCTCAGCCAGTTCAAGAGAGCCATCAAGGTCCTAACCCACTCTGCGCAGTCTGAGGAAATCAGAGTCGATTTTGCAACTCTTCATTTACCTGAAGAGATTTTCCTGCCTCAGATTCATTTCTTGATCATGGAATCTTCGGTTGGTTCAATCATTTTTGAGCGTTTTGCAAGAGTTATGGGCAGAATCAAGATTCAGAAAGGCCTTCAAGTTGGTTTTTCTAGATTTCTTTTCGGGAATACCATCGAGGGTTTGTCAAATCTGAAGTCCTTGCCCTCTCCTCTCAGAATGTGAAAGGCTGAATGCCTCCGATTGGTCCAAGCTTTACTCTCTATCTGCTCAGCAGCTAGCACATCTGAATGCTGCTCAAGCCAGGGAAGGGAAAGCTCCTGTCTCTCCTGCAACCTTCTTGGATATGAATTCAATCCAGCTGGTCCTTGATCCCTACAAAGTTTGGGCTGAAAGATACAAAGTGTTTTTAGCTCTTCGCCAGGAACTCAAGGACAAACAGATTTTCTACCCTGTCACCATGGATCAGTTTCTTGCCTGTGCAAGTTTTGGTAAAACACTCATCATCTGCTCCTCCATGGATCCAGACGAGTATGACCTGTTTCTTACCAAGCAGCGCAGCCTCTATCTATCCAAGATGGCTCCAATCATGGGACCATCCTTCTCCATTGAGTGTGGTGCCTTTAGGCAATTCTTCAAGCGTCAGGAAGAGCAGCCTGGGAAGCTATTTCTCATTATGCCTCCCTTCTCTCTCCTGCTTATTATTTGCCTGTACCTCCTCAATCTTAATGAATGAATTGTGCTCCTTCTCCTCATTGTCTCTTATTCTTTGTCTCTTTCCTTTTGCTTTTGCTTAATGACAAAAGGGGGAGAATGTTTACCTACTTGTGTCTGACACATTCCTGAATCATGACTCAAGTATTTAATTCCTGTTTAATATTCAGTACTACTTAATATTGATCATAGTTTTGTCATCACCAAAAAGGGGGAGATTGATGAACAGTCCATCCCCATGTCCTTTTCATTTAAGTACTTGCCTATTTTGGTGATAAACAAAACACTGTCAAAAGTTTTTCTAACCTCGTTTATCTAGCCATAAGCACAGGAATTACCCAAAGAAAGTCAAGCATTTGTGGTAAGTCTTCCATACATCTTTTTTTAGAAGAGCCATAATAATTCCTTTCATTGTCTATAACTTTCCTCACCAGAACAACGATTTACTTGAAAGATTGAATAACCTTGCTGTGTCAAACAAGTCGAATTATACGACTCTGTAAGTTATCGTAACGACTTCTTCAGAAGTTATAACGACTTGCTCATTATAACGACTCTGTAAGTTATCGTAACGACTTCTTCAGAAGTTATAACGACTTGCTCATTATAACGACTCTGTAAGTTATCGTAACGACTTCTTCAGAAGTTATAACGACTTGCTCTTTAACGACTCTGTAAGTTATCGTAACGACTTCTTCAGAGTTATAAACTTGCTCATTATAACGACTCTAAGTTATCGTAACGACTTCTTCAGAAGTTATAACGACTTGCTCATTATAACGACTCTGTAAGTTATCGTAACGACTTCTTCAGAAGTTATAACGACTTGCTCATTATAACGACTCTGTAAGTTATCGTAACGACTTCTTTAGAGTTATAACGACTTGCTCATTATAACACCTCTGTAAGTTATCGTAACGACTTCTTCAGAGTTATAACGATTTGCTCATTATAACGATTCTGTAAGTCATCATAACGATTTCTTTAAAATTTTAACGACTTGTTAATCATAACGATTTCTTTGAAAGCTACAACGACCTGCCATGTTTCATAACGATCTCCTTTATCATCTGTTATAGAACGACTTGGTTGTGGTAACGATTTCATAAGTTATCATAACGACTTCTTATCAGTCTACAGCAACTCGATAATAACGATTCTATCAGATTTTCACAACGACTGCATAAGTCATGTTTCCATTAATTAAATGTTTTTCCTTGATTTAAGCTACGTTGAATAGTCAAAGTCGCATCTCGTCTGTTTGACTGCCATGCATTTAATAAAGACTGAACGTATCTCTGCATGGACACAGAACATATCTTCCATTCTCGTGTATTCTCTGCATGCATCTTTTAGAACGATAAAGTGTTACTACTATATTTGCGTCTATCTGCTCTGACGTTGATTGACATCTGGAGATAGTATAGCTGTCTACCATTAAAGCTCAACCTTGTAGAACCTTAAGGATGTAATATCCTACAACACTGGACACAGAAAGAACTACAAGCAAACTCAGAAGATCTTATCACTTTGCGTGTTCCAAAGAACAAAAGACTGCTGACAGGAAGCTTCCTCAAATCCTTCAGTCTAACGTACACCAAAGCCGTGAGACAACGGTCATCTCTTTGTCCTTATTCAAATAGAGATACAAATACAAGATGAAGCTCTGAAGACAACATGGAGTCAATTTGATTCAAGGGCGGCTAGATCTCTGCAGCTTTCACGTCTTCGAAAGTTCTCTAGAGCCAAAATTCACTCTTTTCATCTTTGCTCTTAGCTCCCTGTGCTGTGTGAAGAAAACAAAAGGAAGAGCTAGTTTAGTTCTGAGAGAGTGCACTCTGTGTAGATCTTCGACTCTCAGTGCTTGTAGCTTCAGATTGAGTTTTTGTAAAAGCTTGATCTAGGGGCTAGTCTTTTTCTTTCAAGAATTTCCTGTGTTATTCCCTTCGTGTGTGAAGGAAGACCTGGTGGTTTCCAGGGTGGTGTTTTTTCCCTTCAGGAGTAAAGGAAGACCTGGTGGTACCAGGGTGTTGTGTTCCCTTCAGGGGTGAAGGAAGACCAGCTGAGCTGGTGGTTGTTGTTGTCCATAGGGGGACTGTACCCTAGTTAGTGAAATCCTGAGGGTTGCTCAGGACTGGACGTAGGACTCCTAAGGAGAGGAGATCCGAACCAGGATAAATTTCTGTGTTGTGTGATTGTCTTCTTTGTGTGATTGCTTTTTTACTAACCATTACTAATCCCTTTCAAGAACTCTTTATGTTTGTTCTGAGTTCAGATTTTTATCAGCTAGGATTACTTTAAAGACCCATTCACCCCCCCCTCTGGGTTAGCCAACCGGGCAACATTCCTAGACCATCAGACATCCTGTGATCGGCCTAATGGGTGTTCAAAACAAATTGAATGAATCTGTTAATTCTAAGAAACAAGGCCAGACTGGTGGCTCAAGCTATTGTCAAGAGAAGGCATAGATTTTGATGAAACCTATGCACCGTGGCTAACTTGAGGCTATTAGAATGTTACTTGCTTATGCTTCTGCATAGATTTAAGTTATTTCAAATGATTTAAATCTGCATTTCTAAACGGGTTTATAAAAGAAGAAGTTTTATGTGAACAACTGCCGGGTTTTGATGATACAACTTTCCGATCATATTTTTAAGTTGCATAAGGCTCTATTGGTTTAAAACAAGCACCTAGACCTGGTACGAAGACTAGTTCTTAGTCTCTTTTCTCACAAAAATATGGTTTCAATAGAGGTCAAGTAGATAGCACTCTTTTTATAAAAACAAAAGCCAAAAATATACTGTTGGTTCAAATTTATGTGGATGACATCATCTTTGGATCTACTGATGAATCCTTGTGCAAGTATTTTGAAAAGCTAATGCGGGAGAATTTGAGATGAGTATGATGGGAGAGCTCAACTACTTCCTTGGACTTCAAATCAAACAAGGAAGGAAGGAACTCACATCTGTCAAGCAAAGTACACCAGAGAACTGCTAAAGAAATTTGGATTTGAAAACACCAAGCCACTGTCAACACCAATGAGTACATCAACTAGGATGGACAATGACAAGGATGGTAAGAAGGTAGATCAAAAGATCTACAGAGGTATGATAAGTTCATTACTTATCTAACCGCAAGTAGACCTGATATATTATTTAGTGTATGCATGTGTGCTAGATATCAAGCCGACCCTAGAGAATCACATTTAATTTCTGTCAAAAGGATTTTCAGATATTTAGCCAGGACTCATGATCTAGGACTATGGTATCCAAACTCCTGTGATGTAAAATTAGTAGGATATTCTGATGCTGATTATGCTGGATGCAAGGTAGATAGAAAAAGCACCAGTGGATGCTGTCAATTTCTTGCAGGGTGTTTAATCTCATGGTCCTCAAGGAAACAAAATTCAGTAGCACTATCTACAGCTGAAGCCGAGTACGTAGCTGCTGGAAGTTGCTGTACACAACTCTTATGGATAAAGCAACAACTTGAGGATTTTGGACTCAAAGTCAAGAAAATTCCTCTGCTATGTGACAACACCAGGCTATCAACCTCACCAAAAATCCAATTCAGCACTCCAGGACCAAACATATTGAGGTCAGATACCATTTTATTCGTGATCATGTAGCAAATGGCAATATTGAAATATCGTTTATTGATACAAACAATCAGCTAGCAGATATTTTCACAAAGGCCTTACCTGAAGAGAGATTTACATCTCTTAGAAGGGAGTTAGGCATGTGTATTTTGTGAAAAGATCTTCATTTAAAGCTAGTATAAAAATTCTCAGAATTTAAGAAGGTTCTCTCTCTCTCTTTTTGTGTCAAAATCAATTCAAAAGTCTCAGTTTAAGCGTTCCGTCTGATAAGTCATAGTCCTTCAAGGCGGTCAACCTCGCTTGTCGTTTTCTGACGCCTCACCTTTTGGAGCATTTATATTCTTTAAATCGATGCGTTAACGATTCCTCTTCCTCATTCACCTTTTTCCCCTCTTTCGTCCCGACGCATGAGCCGATGCCCTAGCGACTCTTGCCTCTACCCTCTGCAAATTTGAAGCTTCCATCTCCTTCCCACGAAATTGTTTGAGGGTTTCTTCTCATCACCCTTCTCTTCAACCCTTCAAACCTTCTCCCACCTGAATCCATGGCCGCACCAGCTATTGCCGGAAGTGTGGGTGGCTACAGCGCCGAATACCTCACCTCAGCGCAGGAGGAGCGTTTCACCTTTGTGAAGACAAAGCTCTGTGGTCACAAGGAAGTAGATGTTTCAGATCTGCAGAAGAATGGAATGAGCAGCATCATTGAGAAGATCAACCAGATGAAGTGGAAAGGGCTTACCACTTGCTCAGAGGTAAGTTATCCGGACCTGGTAAAGGCGTTCTTTGTGTGCTTAAGAACAGAAGAAGATGGGGCCCTCGTTTCTTCAGTCAAGGGCACCCTAATCAGAATCGACCAGGAATTGCTTAGGATGCTATTTGGAGTAAGCATATCGGGCTTCAGTGGAATTCATTCAGTAGAAACCCAAGAAAAGGGTTTGGGGATTGTTGGGCCAGGGTTCAAAATGAGGGATGGCAAGCTAGATATCAATCAGTTAAGTGCCTTCAACCGCCTCCTTCACTTTATTGTTTCCAGATTTTGGTTCCCCGAAGTGCAACCTTCTCCTCTTGCACTAAGGCTGACTCCGACCTGATGTACTGGGCCATTAAAAATGAGGAAATCAATATGGCCGCAGTGATGATGGAGAGAATGAAATTTGCCAGGGAGCAGATTTGGGACACTAAAAGCAAGTTGAATGTGTCCCTGCCCTATGCCCATTTACTCACCAGAATCTTCAGACACTTCGGTGTAGATGTCTCAGGGGCAGTTGTGGAAAAGATGGGCCAAGCTATCAGGTCCAGAAATTTAAAGAAGAGCGGTTTTTCAGTAGTCAATGGGGTCTGGTTCAAGGCCTCAGTTGCAGAAGGTGAAGGTCTCATTGGTGAGCCTTCAGTTGCTCAAGCCCAGTTGGAGGCAGATTCTGTGATGCCCGAATTGCCACTGGAATCAGGTTCTGTTCCAGTCTTTGTAGAAACAGAGCAGGAAGGGCCATCTATGGCCAGAAATCAATCAGAGGCAGCAACAGCAGTGAGGGCAGAGGAAGACAGGCCAGCTGCAGCAGATCCAGTTGTGCCACCTGCTGAAAGGAGAATTGAGGACATTCTTCCAGAAGACATCTTGCCTGTTATGGAGCAGTCTGTGGCATCAGGCCACATCTTTGAAGAAGGTCCAGTGGAAGAAGAGCAGCAAATTCCTCAGGATAATTCGATGGAAATGGATCCTCCCTGTCAGGGGGAGACTGGTGCCATTGCAGAAGATGCTCCACTTGAGGGGGAGCAATCCCAAGAGACACCAGATGTTGCACCTCCAGCCACCAGAGATCAGGAGGAAGACCAGAGAGAGTCTGAAAATTTGGATGCCAGAGAAGGAGAGACAGCTAGTTCATCAAGTTCTGATGAGGACAATAATCCACCTCCTCCAGCTACAAAGGGCAAAGAGAAGATATAGCTCCTGAAGTACCCCTTTTAGCTGATGCACCATTTGAAAGACAGGTCAAGCAAAAGATTGTCATCAATTTAAAACCTGTGATTGAGAGGTTGGATGCTCAGGGTGAGCTGCTTTGCTCACTTCAGTCTGATGTGAACTCCATCTTTCTAAGCCAAGCTTCAGCCCGCAAGGAATTGGTTCAGATTCGCTCTGCCATGACATGGTTCCATCAGGAAATGGGGACCATGAAGAATATGCTATCTGACATCCTTCAACTGTTGAACTCAAGCTCCTGCTCCTCCAGCAGCTCAGGAGCCTCACTCAAGTGTACCTGAGCCCTCCGGCAGTCAGCAGCTGCAGCAGCAGAAGCCCCAGCAGAAGGGCCAGCTAAAGAGTCAGGGCCATCAGGGCCAGCTGAAGAGTCAGGGCCATCAGGGCCAGCTGAAGATTCAGGGCCATCAGGGCCAGTTGTGATGGAGTCAGGGCCACCAGGGCCGGCAGTGTTGGACACCTTGTCTTCCTTGCCTGAAGAAGTGGTATTAGATCCTCCACCCATTGCCCCACTTCTACACAACACTCCCATTCCTCCTTCTCCACCCACTAACTCCACAGCTCCACCTGCTCCACCTCCCTTCAAAAAGCCCAGATCCAGGCCCATTTCCTCTCCCACACCTTTCCCTCCTCATCCTATCACATCCTCTCCTGTTTCTTCTACTTCTCATCCTTCTTGTTCAAGATTTTGAGGCCCCTCCAGCATCCTCAGCTGGAGCCTCATCCTCTTCTGGTACATCCTCATTTCCAGAAGTAGGATCTCTCAATTCTGATGCCTTTCTCAACCCCCCTGCTCCTCCCTCCTTTATCACTATTATTCCTAAGAATGTCCAAATCGACTCTCCCTTTCTTGATAAAATTAAGGATGAGTTTGAAGAGGTTATCCTTAGGTCTATGCTAAAGGTAGGCGACCACCTTTCCAAGACAGACTCTTCCAGTACTGTCTCCAAGAAACGGAAGCTTTCTTCCTCCACCTCTCCTCTTTACCCTCCCTTGTGGTTTTCTCTTACAGTCACCCACAA
Source organism: Colocasia esculenta (assembly GCA_014218235.1). NCBI lineage: Eukaryota > Viridiplantae > Streptophyta > Magnoliopsida > Alismatales > Araceae > Colocasia > Colocasia esculenta. The sequence continues at coordinate 31,245 of JACBKR010000987.1, forward strand.
GCATACCTCTCTGTACAAAGAATATCTTCAAAAGGTTGTCTTTGCCACTCTTCACAATCTTCCTTTTCTTAACCTCTCTGACCACTTAGATGTCATTCTTCCCTATACTCCTCTGTCTAAAGCCGACAAATCCAAAATCTTCTCCTCAGCCCACTCCAAAACTGAGGAGCAATGGGCTAAATCTCATAAAGATCTGTACAATCGCTTCCTTCAGGCTAAGGCAGCAAGGTTTCCTCCCAGGGATCACTCCTTGACCCTTTCTGAGTGGTTCACGTTTCACCACCAGAACACCTGGGCTCCTGCCATTCAGAAGCTCATCAAGCTGGTCAGGCATTTCCAAACTTTCAACAACTACAGGTATCTCAACAAATTACCTGAAGTTCAGCTCAGCCAGTTCAAGAGAGCCATCAAGGTCCTAACCCACTCTGAGCAGTCTGAGGAAATCAGAGTAGATTTTGCAACTCTTCATTTACCTGAAGAGATTTTCCTGCCTCAGATTCATTTCTTGATCATGGAATCTTCGTTGGTTCAATCATCTTTGAGCGTTTTGCAAGAGTTATGGGCAGAATCAAGATTCAGAAAGGCCTTCAAGTTGGTTTTCCAAGATTTCTTTTCCGGGAATACCATAGAGGGTTTGTCAAATCTGATGTCCTTGCCCCTCTCCTCTCAGAATGAAAGGCTGAATGCCTCCGATTGGTCCAAGCTTTACTCTCTGTCTGCTCAGCAGCTAGCACATCTGAATGCTGCTCAAGCCAGGGAAGGGAAAGCTCATGTCTCTCCTGCAACCTTCTTGGATATGAATTCAATCCAGCTGGTCCTTGATCCCTACAAAGTTTGGGCTGAAAGATACAAAGTGTTTTTAGCTCTTCGCCAGGAACTCAAGACAAACAGATTTTCTACCCTGTCACCATGGATCAGTTCTTGCCTGTGCAAGTTTTGGTAAAACACTCATCATCTGCTCCTCCATGGATCCAGACGAGTATGACCTGTTTCTTACCAAGCAGCGCAGCCTCTATCTATCCAAGATGGCTCCAATCATGGGACCATCCTTCTCCATTGAGAGTGGTGCCTTTAGGCAATTCTTCAAGCGTCAGGAAGAGCAGGCCTGGGAAGCTATTTCTCATTATGCCTCCCTTCTCTCTCCTGCTTATTATTTGCCTGTACCTCCTCAATCTTATGAATGAATTGTGCTCCTTCTCCTCATTGTCTCTTATTCTTTGTCTCTTTCCTTTTGCTTTTTGCTTAATGACAAAAAGGGGGAATGTTTACCTACTTGTGTCTGACACATTCAGTACTTTAATTCCTGTTTAATATTAAGTAGTACTTAAATATTGATAATAGTTTTGTCATCACCAAAAAGGGGGAGATTGATGAACAGTCCATCCCCATGTACTTTTAAATTAATTACTTGCCTATTTTGGTGATAAACAAAACACTGTCAAAAGTTTTTCTAACCTTGTTTATCTAGCCATAAGCACAGGATTACCCAAAGAAAGTCAAGCATTTGTGGTAAGTCTTCCATACATCTTCTTTCAGAAGAGCCATAATAATTCCTTCATTAACTATAACGATTTCCTCACTAGAACAACGATTTACTTGAAAGATTGAATAACCTTGCTGTGTCAACAAGTCGATATTATAACGACTCTGTAAGTTATCGTAACGACTTCTTCAGAAGTTATAACGACTTGCTCATTATAACGACTCTGTAAGCTATCGTACGACTTCTTCAGAAGTTATAACGACTTGCTCATTATAACGACTCTGTAAGCTATCGTAACGACTTCTTCAGAAGTTATAACGACTTGCTCATTATAACGACTCTGTAAGTTATCGTAACGACTTCTTCAGAAGTTATAACGACTTGCTCTGTTATAACGACTCTGTAAGTTATCGTAACGACTTCTCTTCAGAAGTTTTAACGACTTGCTCGTCATAACGATTCTATAAGTCTTCGTAACGATTTCTTTAGAGAGTTTTAACGACTTGCTCGTCATAACGATTCTGTAAGTCATCGTAACGATTTCTTAGAGAGTTTTTTACGACTTGCTCGTCATAACAATTCTGTAAGTCATCGTAACGATTTCTTAGAGAGTTTTAACGACTTGCTCGTCATAACGATTCTGCAAGTCATCGTAACGATTTCTTTAGAGAGTTTTAACGACTTGCTCGTCATAACGATTCTGTAAGTCATCATAACGATTTCTTTAGAGAGCTACAACGACTTGCCATGTTTCATAACGATTTCCTTTTATCATCTGTTATAGAACGACTTGGTTGTGGTAACGATTTCATAAGTTATCATAACGACTTCTTATTAGTCTACAGCAACTTGATCATAACGATTCTATCAGATTTTCACAACGACTGCATAAGTCATGTTTCCATAATTAAATGTTTCTCCTTGATTTAAGCTTCGTTGAATAGTCAAAGTCGCATCTCGTCTGTTTGACTGCCATGCATTTAATAAAGACTGAACGTATCTCTGCATGGACACAGAACATATCTTCCATTCTCATGTATTCTCTGCATGCATCTTTTAGAACGATAAAGTGTCCTACTATATTTGTGTCTATCTGCTCTGACGTTGATTGACATCTGGAGATAGTATAGCTGTCTACCATAAAGCTCAACCTTGTAGAACCTTAAGGATGTAATATCCTACAACTCTGGACACAGAAAGAACTACAAGCAAACTCAGAAGATCTTATCACTTTGCGTGTTCCAAAGAACAAAAGACTGCTGACAGGAAGCTTCCTCAAATCCTTCAGTCTAACGTACACCAAAGCTGTGAGACAACGGTCATCTCTTTGTCCTCATTCAAATTGGAGATACAAATACAAGATGAAGCTCTGAAGACAATACATAGGGGATTTTCATTCATATTGAAGAGCGGCTAGACCTCTACAGTCATAAGTCTTCGAAAGTTCTCTAGAGCCAGATTTTCACTCTTTTCGATCTTGGCTCTTAGCTCTCTGTGCTGTGAGAAGAAAATAAGGAAGAGCTAGTTTAGTTCTGAGAGAGTGCACCTTGTGTAGATCTTCGACTCTCAGTGCTTGTAGCTTCAGATTGAGTCTTTGTAAAAGCTTGATCTAGGGGCTAGTCATTTTCTTTCAAGAATTTCCTGTGTTTTTCCCTTCGTGTGTGAAGGAAGACCTGGTGGTTTCCAGGGTGGTGTTTTTCCCTTCAGGAGTAAAGGAAGACCTGGTGGTACCAGGGTGTTGTGTTCCCTTCAGGGGTGAAGGAAGACCAGCTGAGCTGGGTGGTTGTTGTTTGTCCATAGGGGGACTGTACCCTAGTTAGTGAAATCCTGAGGGTTGCTCAGGGACGGACGTAGGACTCCTAAGGAGAGGAGATCCGAACCAGGATAAATCTCTGTGTTGTGTGATTGTCCTCTTTGTGTGATTGTTGTTTTTACTAACCATTACTAATCCCTTTCAAGAACTCTTTATGTTTGTTTTGAGTTCAGGTTTTTATCAGCTAGGATTATTTTAAAGACCCATTCACCCCCCCTCTGGGTTAGCCAACCGGGCAACACCTTGGCGTCCGGTCCTGGCCGCCAGCAGCACAGTGTAGCCGAAACTCCGCCAAACCCTAAAATAAAGGTATAAATGCACTAAAATAATTTAGTATATGTAAAAATAATTTCATATATCTTTACCACATAAGTACATACATTTCACAATATTTAATTAAATAAACTTACACTAATCATAATTAAGAACAATATGCATCAATACATACATATATGCACATATACGTACACATTGCATAATTACATACATTACGTATGAACCTATGATTAAAATGTGTTCATTATTAGTTAATATTGTATGCACATTGTCATCCAAGTACTTTACACACCATAATAATTTAACATGCTTAAAGTAGATAAATATTATTAAACAAGAATACACATGTATGTATACATACGCACATCCATAATACTAACTACATACATTAAAATAATTAAATACAATAGGCACCTCAATACTTAGATAATTCACACACGTTTAAATCTATATTGCATGTTCGGAAATAAACTCATGATTATTTACAAAATGTATGATAATGTTTTCTTACTATGTGTACAACACGTACTATATGTATGAGATTTACATATATTGATGACTAGATAATGCATGCACATTTATGTATGTTTTATACTTGTATAAAAATAGCACACATATACTTACATGGTCCACAGAAAAACTTATCCATCACATGCACAATGTTATCTATGTATTATTCATATACTATAGATGAATTTGATGTACATAGGATTAATAGATTATATCACATGCATAAAGTAACATACATATATATATATTTACACACAACTTCCATGGAATAGGTAGGATAGTATGCACTTCAAGATTTAGATAGTGTATGCATAATATTATTAAGATACAATTTGGAATAAGTTATCTATGAATAATCTATACAACAAAAGAAATCCTTGCATGCACATACTTGAATTATCCTATGCATAAATATACACATATTTACATCATAATTATATACATTATGCATGAAGTAGATAACTACAACATGCACATCGAAAATTCGATTATCATGCATAATATTACCTAAGTATTATATACCTAGGATTTTAGGATACACAGTATGCACAGGTTAGTTAATTGCCTATTTTCACCTTAATATCATATATATACATGCGTACGTTCATGAGAAGTGTAAGAATTATATATGCGCTATAAAATACACATGTTATGCACTCCATAAGTAAATACACATGCACGATATAAAAGAATGAAAATTCGGGGTATCACAAGCTCAATATGGCATTTGGGAGATCTTTCGACGATTTTCTTTGACTGGGAGCTACTTCAAGTGTTGCACAATCTTCCCCGACTCCATGAGACCCATTTGCACAAGCTAGAAGATCGGATCTCTGGGAGAACCTTACCTTCTTGCACTACAAGAAAACACAGTTGTACCTATGACCAAAAATGACAGTAATACGGCAAATATCGTATGTATATATATATACCTACGACATTTCCTACGGCTTCGGTCGTAGGTAAAGTACATGTTGGTAATACTATTACCTATGACAGAGTCATATGTAAAGTACATGTACTTTACCTACAACTTTAATGTCGTAGGTTTTATTTACCTACATAATGAAATGTCGTAGGTTATTTATACCTACAACGTTAATGTCGTAGGATTTTGTACATTTAAAAAATATATCACCTGCTTTTCCGCCCCATATTCTTACATATACATTATTCATTCACCTGCCTTTCCTCCTCGTATTCCTACATATACATTTATAAGAATCACAATGCAACATTCATACATTCACATCATCTTATTCATTCATACACTTCATCAATAAAGTCACATTCATTCATACACTTCATCAACATAGCCACATTCATTCATTCATACACTTCATCAACATAGCCACATTCATTTATACATTTCATCAACATAGCCACATTCATTCATTCAAACAAATATTGTAGTCATTCACAACACTTTTCATATTAATGTCAAATATACATTCACAACATCTATTTGTCCAAAATTATACTAAAGTGTTTCCAAAGTCTTTACAAAGTGATATATAGTCCTAAACAAAAGTTGATATGTTCTGGTCAAGCTGGAGAAACTGGGCAGCATGAATCCATTTGCCATGTTATACTCACAATGAAGTGAAGAAAAGATATCCAGAAGTAAGAATAGCATCGTAAAAAATATTTCCAATAACTTGTCAACAAAAAAACACAAATCAATAGTATGTGTATAATGTACTATCAAGTTACAAAAGTGCTAGATGATTTGTTAGGTAGTATAAATTTTCAATAAACAAAAAACTTACATAATCCCGAAACCATAGAATATGACTTCCAATGGCATCTTTGATTCGAAATATATGGTCATATTTAACAAACAAGGGACCATCAGGTTTGTTTGCATAATGAATGAGACTTCACATTACACAGTTCCAATCGGTCTCCCCATAACAATTTTTGCCGGATCCATACTCATAACATTTCCTTCTGCCACTTGTTCATTCTCCAAATCCAGCAATTTCACATTCTTTCCTGTCATCTGAAATTACATAAAAGTTAGTCATTAATTATAATGGAAAACTTGTTAAGTTATTATAATAGGTCAATTTGAAATTGAAATCATCATGGATCAGTTACGTACTTTCATCAATTCCTACAGATAACCGTACTTAAGGAAGAAAATAGAGAAAGACTGAATGAGTAAAGAAGAATCCTTTTTTCTTTCAACAAACCATGCACCATTTTCAATTCCGATTTCCAGATCCTCCAGCGAAATCTGCACTCAACTTTAGAATTGTAAACTACAGGATCAACTGTGGCATGGACAAGGTAAGAAATGTAACTACAAGAAATGTAAACTCCAGAAGATAATTATGAACTGTTTTGTCAATTGAGTACTGCATTTAAAGGTAAAAAATTATGCACACATTCCACACATTGGCACTATCAAATTAAAGTGAGTTACAACAAATTATCACTCACCGGGTCCTTACTCGATGAACACTCCTGACTTGCCATAGATGAGGCGAAAAGCCTTGGTGAGTCTCTATGTACTTGTGACTCATTCTTTTTTACATGAAACAATAAGCAACAAGTTAATATTAATAAGTGAATCAAATTTATGCAGTATTATGCAAATAAATATATACCTCTTCCATTTCCTTGTTCTCAAGTTTAGCAAATTTCTCCTCAAGAACTTTGATTAGTTGATGCAATGTCTTATTTTCAAATCTGATTGGGAAAATTTTTGACCATTCTACAGCTACTACAATAAGCAACATCAGACTCCCTCAAATGGGTTCTGGAGGTCAAGGGCGATTTGAATCATATTTAGCTCTTCTACCAGCAACTACTAAAAATATACAGCGTGTCCAAAGGATGCACAAAATGCAATTTTAACATAAAACTTCCGGAAGAGAGAGCATTATTTAAGTGTTTGATGATGGAATTTTAGGTTGTACTAAATAAGTTTAGGATCATTCAACTGTAGATATGCCATATTTGTCATTTGTGCTTGCTCTTTGGACCTACGCAAAAGAATGAAAAAAATAAATAATGCCCAATAACAACAAGCCTTATAATACGTTCAACTCATAATAGTGAAGGTGCTCCCAATTAACTTCATTCTCGCTTCAGCCATCTTGCAACACATTCATTTTTATGGGAGATTTCAGAAGCAGAGGAAGCCAAAATGCTCCTTTCACACAAAAAAATGTTTGGTGTCTGATCTGAGGTCTTGAAAATATTAAAACCTCCTGAGATTTGATATGACTTGCTTGAACAATCTCGAAGAGACTCATATTAGCTTACCTTCTGATGCAAAGCTGGTACAATCGTCCTTCTACGGATGCACCATATCTCACCACCAGCTGGGATCAAGCCATTACCCATCACAAATTCTAGGATCTCTGATAAGATATCCTGTGTTACGAAATAAACCTTATGAACCACTTGCAATTTGCAAGTAGAAGACGATCGGAAATAGGTGAAGAGGATTATGCAGCTGATGTAAAATTTGGGAAAACAGAAGAGTTCATACTTTGGAATAAGCCTTAGAATTCTCTCTCAGTATATGGTTCGCTATGGCAGGATCCGACACAATCAAAAATGACTATAGAGCAGACAACAATTCCATAGGTCGGCCATCAAGAAAAAGGAAATCAACTATATTCTTTGTGTAGAAAGTAATTTAATCACGAAGATACAAATCAGGTAGAACAATTATGCCATTAATTTGGGCCCGAAGTTGAGGCGGAAGATGCTGCCATAAATTAGGAAGAGCTCCAAGCTCAACAAGCCCTTCCGCAGCAGGGAGATGTAGTTGCAAAACCAAAAGAAAACAACACGTCGCATCAATAAGGGCCATAAATCAGGAAGATCCCCAAGCTCAACAGGCCCTTCCGCAGCAGGGAGATGTAGCTACAAAACCAAAAGAAAACAACACGTCGCATTAATAAGGAGAAGAACGAAGAACAAGAAGGAGAAGAAGAATGTAGCTAGATAATTAAAGGAGCGTACCTAGGCTGCTCGACAGTGAACTCCCCAGAGGCGATGCGGGCTTCCAGCTCAGCGCGCCTCCTCTCCCCCAGCAGCCTCTCGACCTCCTTCACGGTCTGATCCTCATCGCCCTTCCCGGGGACGCCGGAGGACAAAGCAGAGAAGACAATCTCAATGCGGTGAGTGGAGAACAATGGGGGGCTCCCACCTGCAAGGAGTAACCAAACAACACTTCGGCAACAGTGCCGCAACACGGACGACAAAGAGGAGAGCGAGCAGCAACATGATCAGAAGTTGGGAAATATGAGCAGAGCCGAAGGGAGGCGCCACGGAGGCGTGGAGGCCGGGATTGGGAACTCGAGGTGCTCGTCGAGGTAGAGGCGAAGGTGCGCACGACGGCAGAGAAATCCCAGGAGTCGGACCTGGAGGTGTCCAGAAGTCGGCCATGTTCAGCAGCCGGGTGCCGCGGCGCGTGGCGAAGAAGATCTCCTGCTCGTAGGTGGGGTCGCCCTCGATGAGGCGGTGGACGAGGACGAGGGCCTTGATGGAGACCGTCCAGTTGCTGGTCTTGTTTAGGCGCTTCGCGATGGAGGAGACGCTCGGGAGTAGCAGGTCAGGCTCAGGATCTCCCGGATGTACTTCTCGTCCGCCAGGTGCTCGTCGTGGAGGGTGGCCTTGACGATGGCCGCATCCAGGTCGCAGATCGCTTTCTTGCTGCTTAGCTTGGCCAGTCCGATGCTCGTCCGGTCCTTCACTGCCCTGAGGGCCTTGGCCAGTCCGATGCTCGTTCAGTCCTTCACCGCCCCAAGAGGATGAGCTCCTTCAAGCCATACGTCCCAGAGGGGGCGCGCGACGGCGAGGACGAGAAACGGAAGAGAAGGGGAGAGAAACATCAGAAGAAAAGAAAAAAGAAAAGGAGGAAGATGGCGTTCTACAACCTTCTCTTCGGTGAGGAGATCCCTAGGGAGGGCGACGCCTGGGAGGGCAGGGCAGCCAGGTGAGGGGCGGTGCGATGCTCACGGGAGGGTTGGGAGGCCGACGAGGCCGAGGGGGAGGGGCGATTTCCTGGCGACGGTAGACTAGGGTTTGGAATTTGGGGCTTTGGAGTTTCAGATTTGGCGATGCGGAGAGAGGGAAAAGGGGGGAAAAGGAAAAGGGAAAGGGAAAGCGGGCTTTGAGCGGGGAAGAGGGGAAAACAGGGAGAGAAAAGATTAAAAAAAAGAAAAAATATTTATACCTACTGTTAAAATTATATTGTAGGTATATTTTTATTCTAGCGTAGGTAAATACTTCTTATACCTACTACTATCGAACATGTAGGTAAAAGGTGTAGGTGAAAGTCAATTTTGTAGTAGTGTTGGCTTGGTTGAGGAGGGTTTCTTCGATCAAATCATCCCTCTATCATTTATTTCCAAGCAAGTGACTTATTGGTTCACCCCATAGACTTGCCTTCTGATGATCAGTCGGTCTCCATATTATTTTAATTAAATACATATTTAATTTGGTGATTAACAAAACCCTATCAAAAGTTCTCTAACATATATTCTATGAAGTCCAAGTATAGGAAATACACCAAGGACAAAAAAGCCAATATTGGTAAGTATTACACTTCTGAAGCATTAACAAAGTCAAGATGATATTTCTCTAAGTCCACATTGACTTCTGTTGAGAATCCACAACGACTTCCTTTTGTATATCGATTTCATAAGTGTCTTAACGATTTCTTTTAAGACGGTAACATCGTTGGTTACAAACAAGTCGCTCCCGTAACGATTCCTTAATTATCGCAACGATTTCTTTAGAACTCGTAACGACTTGCCCATCATAACGATTCCTTTAAGTTATCGCAACGATTTCTTTAGAACTCGTAACGACTTGCCCATCGTAACGATTCCTTAAGTCATCGTAACGATTTCTTAGAATCGTAATGACTCCCCGTCGTAACGATCCTTAAGTCATCATAACGATTTCTTTAGAAACTCGTAACGACTGCCCATCGTAACGATTCCTTAAGTCATCATAACGACTTCTTTAGCGCTCATAACGATTTGCTTTGCGCAAAGATTTCTTTAGCACTCACAAACAATTTCTTTAGCACTCACAACGATTTCTTTAGCGTCAATAAGATTTGCTTTGCGCAACGATTTCGTTAGCGCTCACAACGACTTCTTTAGCACTCATAACGATTTGCTCTCTATAACGATTTCTTTAATATTCATACGATTCCTTTATGAATACAACAATTTGTTTCGATAATGACTTGTTAACGTGCTTCATAACGATTTCTTAGTAAAACACTGATCATAACGATTTCATTAGTCATATAGGCATCGACTTTATGTTTTATATCGACTTGATATTTATGTATTCTGAAAGCGTTGAATTGTCAAAGTCTTCACATATCATCTGACTGTTGTGCATTTAATGAAGACTGAACGCATCTCTACATGCATGAAGACAAATATTTTCATTATCATGCATATTCTGTTAACATCTTTTAGACCAAGAGATTGGCATTGCTATTTTGGGAATATTCACATTCAACGTCTTCTGACATCAAGAGACAGTCTAGCTGTCTACTGTTCTAGCATTTAATGTATGCAGAACCCTAAAGACCTTCTATCATACAACGTTGGACCATATAGACGCCAGAAGACCCTTCTCTTTGCGTCGTAAATGGATAAAAGATTGTTGACTAGAAGCTTCAAGTGTCAAGAGTCTAACATCTACCAACTAAGAGACAACAGTACTTCACGACTTCATTTCAAACTGGAGATATAAATTCAAGATAGCAGCTCCAGAAGAAAGACAGAAGAGTGAGACTCACCATCGCATACTACAAGCATTGCAGATCTTCTGAAAGAATCCGAGAGCCAAGAATTCCATTCCAGTGTGTCTTTAGCTCTTTGCTCTTTGTGCTGTAATAGAGATCCAAAGAGAGCCAATGTAGTTCTGAGAGAGTGCCTTGTTTAGATTATTGCCTCAGTTCTAGTAGCTTCAGATCTTGTCTTGATAAAGCTTGATCTAGGGGCTTGAATTCCTGCTAATTCTCTTTGTGCTGTAATTCCTTTTGTTGTGAAGGAAGACCTGTGGGGGATCCAGGGTGTTGCAATTCCCTTTCTTGTGAAGGAAGACCTGGTGGGAGATCCAGGGTGTTGTAGTTCCCTTCGTGTGAAGGAAGACCACTGAGCTGGGTGTTGTAGGTCCACAAGGGGACTGTACCTTAGATAGGGAAATCCTGAGTATTGCTCAGGGACTAGACGTAGGACTCGTAAGGATAGGAGGTCCAAACCATGATAAACTCTGTGTGTTGGTGTTTGATTTCCTGTGTGTGTATTTGCTGTTTATTCTGATTTTCACTAACCTCATCGAAGAACATCTTTGTGTGTATGTTTGAAGTATAGGTTCTAATCAAATAATATTTTAAAAGACCCATTCACGCCCCCCCCCCTTCTAGGCTCGTCAACTGGGCAACAAGTGGTATTAGAGCGAGTCTCTTCGACAAGAAGAAGATCCAACGATTGAAGAGAAAAGATCCATGGATCCCAAGGTAACATTGAAGGTCAATCTGTCAACCAACCCCCTCTCTTCGATGGTGAAGATTATGCTTATTGGAAGACAAGAATGGAGTACTTTCTACAAGGTCACGACTATCAGATATGTTCAATAGTAGAACAAGGCGATCTCCTAGTCACAAATGAGAAAGCTCAGTGGACAGATGACGACAGGAAAAAAATCTCCTTGAATTGTAAAGCAAAGAGTGTTCTGTGCTGTGGCTAAGCAAAAAGGAATTCAACAGAGTTTCAGCCTGCAAATCTGCAATGGAGATGTGGGAAAAGCTCAGAATTACCTATGAAGGCACAGACAAGGTGAAGGAGACAAGAATTGATATTCTCGTACACAATATGAAAGATTTCATATGCAATCAGGTGAGTCCATAACTCCAATGTTCAGTCGATTCACAGATATTACAAAATGGATTGGCTAGACTGGGGAAAACCTATGAGATTGGAGACTGGTGAGGAAAATTCTTAGATCCTTACCATCCTCATGGGACCCCAAGGTCACAACTATTGAAGAAGCTAATGATCTAAAAAGGATGTCATTAGAAAAGCTCATTGGGTCCTTATGGCCCATGAAATAAATATGGAAAGATTAGGAGAGTCCTCAAGTAGAAAAAAGCATTCAAATGCTCTTAAAGCAGAAGAAGACAAGTCAGATGAGTCATCAGTGAAGATGAGAACTCAAGTGATTGCGAAGATGAAGAAGCTATGCTATCAAAAAGATGCAATACATTCTAGCAAAGAAGAAGAAGTTCCAATCTGGTAGAAGACACTCAAGAGAAATAAAGACTTCAAGAAACCAGATGAAAGGATCAAAAGAAGAGTGAGCCCATATGCTACGAGTGCAAAAAGCCAGGACATATCAAGCGAATGTCCAAGCTCAAGAAGCTTGAATTCAGGAGAGAGAGAGCTCCAAGAAATTCAGGAAATATAAGAAGAAGGCTATGGCAGCTGCATGGAGCAACAAACAACGACTCAGAAAGTGAGTCAAGCTCAACCATTGATGAGGAAGAAGCCAACTTGGCCTTCATGGCAAATACCGAAGAAAAGGTAAACTCTGACTCATCCTTTGATTCTTGTAATGGTTCAGATTCTGATAATCTAGAAGAAGCCTTCAACGAATATACAGTAAATATAGAGAAGTAACCAAACTATTAAAAGTAAGTAAGAAATAATGCTTGTCTAGAAAACACAAACTCAGATCTAAGATCAGAAAAGAACAATTAGAAAGCCAAATAACTGAACTTAAAAGGAGAAATGAACTGTTATGTGAAGATCTAAAAGCTAAGAATGAACAGATAACTAAATTAGAAAACAAGCAAGCTCAGAGAACTGAAAACTGAAATTAAGACACTAACAGAAGAAAATATTCAGTTATCCAGCACATTAGAAAAATCACTAATGGTAAAAACTCCTTATATTAAAAGGTGCTAGAAGATCAGGTAAGAAGAAAAATGGATTAGGTTATACACCCCTGATAATGAAGAAACAATAATATATCCTGAAACATACCCGACTCCAAAAGTTTGTACCTGAACAAGACATAGCATACAAAGCAAACTTTAAATATATAGAAAAAATAAACTAACTATTGTTACAATCATTGTAACAAGTTAGGAACATTATAACTACATGTCCAAATAAGCATAAGAATGGACAATAAAAAAGAAAAACAGTGATACTAACCAATGAGGACCAAAAGAACTTGGGTACCTAAAACTTAATGTTTTCATTTCAGGGTATCTTCAAGCATCCAAATGGTATCTGGACAGTGGGTGCTCAAGGCATATGACAGGTAATCGAAAGCTATTCTCTTCTCTTCAAAATGAAGAAGGAACTGTTACATATGGAGATAACGGAAAAGGAACAGTGATAGGCAGTGGTTCTGTGAACATAAAGGAAAAACAGTTATTGAAGATGTATTCTTGTCAAGGACTAAAGCATAATCTCATTAGCATCAGCCAGCTCTATGACAGAGGTCATCAAATTAAGTTCCAGGAGTATAAGTGCAGTATTTTGAAGGATGGAGCAGTAATATTTGAAGCCCACAGATGAAAGAATCTGTATGTGCTTTATCTGAAGATCTCAAGGATCAAGACATTTGCTTAGCAGCCAATAAAGAGTAGTCAACTGAGTGTGGCACAGAAGACTGGGTCATTACAGTTTGGATGGGATGAACAAGCTTATAAAGAGAGGTCTATGGAAGGTCTGCGAAAGGTCAACCCCAAAATGAATGGCATCTGCAAACCATGTGTAAAAGGGAAGCACACCAAGAGTTCCTCAAGTCAAAGACTGTGGAACCACCTCTAAACCCTTAGAACTCCTTCACATGGATTTATTTGGGCCAATGAGAACCACTAGTCTAGGAGGAAAAATTTGGATTCGTTATTGTAGATGATTATTTCCAGATTCACAGGGTTTTCTTCAGAAGCATAAAGATGATACATTTGATAGCTTGTTAGTTTCAACAGAAAAATGCAGAAAGACAAGAAGTTTGCATTGTAGGAATCCGATCAGATCATGGAGGAGAGTTCCAAAATGAAAATTTGCAAAATTCTGTGATGATCAAGGATTGAGCATAACTTCTCAGCACCAAGGACACCACAACAGAATGGAGTTGCTGAAAGAAAGAAATAGAACCTTATTGGATATGGCTAGGACAATGTTGTCAGAATATAACTACCAAGGTATTTTTGGGCTGAAGTAGTAACATAGCAAGCTACATGATTAATAGAGTAATGATCAAACCAATATTGAAGAAAACTGCATATGAGTTGTCAAAGGGAAGAAACCGAAGATCAATCACTTCAGAACTTGGGGGTGTCCATGCTTCATCCACAACAACGGCAAAAGGACATTGGTAAGTTGGATGCCAAATCAGATGAAGGCATCTTCATGGGGTATACTTCAACCCAAGGGCTATAGAGTATTTAATAAACAACCTTATTGATTGAACAGTCTGTGCATATTATTTTGATGAGACTAAACCTTCCTGAGAAAGGAAGAAGATAGTGACAATGATGATGCAGACGAATTATCCAAGAAACTAAGGATACCTCAATTGAAGACAAGGATGATCCACCTCTGGAAGACATGCAACAACAAGTATTGCACATGAAAATCTTCCAAAGGAGTGGAGATACAAGAAAGATCACCCACCTGAGAACATCATTGATGATCCAACTGTAGGGGTAAGAACAAGAGGTAACGTAATCCCTTGTGATTACTTAGTTTTTGTTTTTTCAATAGGCGTAGGACAGTCAATGAAGCTCTTACTGATGAATCTTGGATTTTAGCCATGCAAGATGAACTTAATCAGTTCAAGAGACAGGTATGTCACTTGTTCCTAGACCATCAGATCATCCAGTATTGGCACCAAATGGGTGTTCAGAAATAAATTGGATGAAACTGTGGTGATCTTAAGAAACAAGGCCGATTGGTAGCTCAAGGCTATTCCCAAGAGGAAGGCATTGATTTCGATGAAACCGATGCCTGTAGCTAGACTTGAGGTCTATTAGGATTTTACTTGCATATGCATCTGCTCTAGATTAAAAGCTATTTTCAAATTGATATTAAATCGCATTTTAAATGGCTTTTATTAAGGAGGAAGTGTATGTTGAACAGCCTCCAGGCTTTCATGATACAAAATTTCCTAATCATATTTTCAACTTCATAAGGCATTGTATGGTTTAAAGCAAGCACCTAGAGCCTGGTATGAACGGCTCAGTTCTTTTCTTTAAACCATGGGTTCAGTAGAGGTCAAGTAGATAACACTTTTTTATAACGTCAAAGGTCAAACACATTTTACTTGTTCAAATTTATGTAGATGACATAATTTGGATCTTCTACTGATGAGTCTCTTTGCAAGTACTTTGAAAAGATCATGCAGGGAGAATTTTAGATGAGCATGATGGGGGAGCTGAACTACTTACTTGGATTACAAATAAAGCAAGGAGGAGATGACACCCACATTGGTCAAGCTAAATACACCAAGGAACTCCGAAGAAATTTGGATTTGAAAATCCAAACCACTGTCAACACCAAGAGCACATCAACAAGAATGGACAGCGATAAAGATGGTAAGAAGGTAGATCAAAAGATCTATAGGGGTATGATAGGTCTCTACTTTATTTAACTGCCAGCAGACCTGACATACTATTTAGTGTATGCATGTGTGCTAGATATCAAGCAGATCCTAGAGAATCTCATTATTTAGTGTTAAAGAATTTTCAGATATTGTCTAGAACTCATGATCTAGGTATTTGGTATCCAAAATCAGTTGAAATAAATTTAGTAGGGTACTCTGATGCTGACTATGCTGGATGCAAATTAGATAGAAAAAAGCACCAGTGGTTGTTGTCAATTCCTTGCAGGGGTGTCTGATATCCTAGCCCTCCAAGAAGCAGAATTCAGTACCACTCTCAATAGCTGAGCTGAGTACGTGGCTGTTGGAAGTTGTTGTACACAACTCCTATGGATAAAGCAATAGATTGAGGACTACGGAGTGCACATCAAGTTATCCCATGTTGGGTGACAACACGTGCCATAAACTTAACAAGAAGAATC
>JACBKR010000988.1:0-47449 GCA_014218235.1 Colocasia esculenta
TGGACATAGCTTGGGCACGAGCAAGGTAATATCATCATGCTCGAGTTCGGTCTCACATGCGACCTCTCCATTTACCACACCAGTAGCCCCAGGTGGTTCTTCCAGTGCCGGCCCGACCATGACTCGGATATGTTTAGGGCGATCGTCAACGAGACCATCTCTCAGAATATCTCAACCATCGTCTCTCAGACCGTCTCCCAGATGCTCGTAGAATTAGGAATTCCTGGTAATAGAGCACCTCCTGCACCTCCTGCACAGCAGCCTCTGGTAAGTATTTTATTTGATTGATTTTCTATTTGTTAACTCTAAATATCATCTTACAAAATATAAGAATTTAAATTGAGGAGGGAAAAATATCATTTTCTTAACTCTATGAACTTGGGTTTGAGGGTGCAAAATTGAAAAAAAAAAAGTCTAATCAATCCATTGATTGTTCCAACACGACATGGGTGGTGAAAGTAACCCGTAAGAAGTAACAGAGTTCAAATTGAACTCCAAATTTGAGCTCAATGCTCAAATTTACATTTCTTAAAAACAACTAACTTAATCGGGTTTAATAGGGTCAAAAATAAGAAATAGATCCGATTAATTTGTCAAAGACTCCAACACGACCGAGAAGGTGAGTGACCTGTAGAAACTGACGGAGTTCAAATTGGACTCCCGATATGGCTTGGGCAAACAATTTTGCATTTTCTTAACTAGTTTAGTTTCAAATCTATGAATTTGGGTTTGAGGGTTCGAAATTGAAAATAGAGGTCCAATCAATCTATCGATTGTTCCAACACGACATGGGAGGTGAAAGTAACCCGTAGAAACTGACAGAGTTCAAATTGGACTCAAAATTTGAGCTTCATGCTCAAATTTACATTTCCTAAGAAGAACTAACTTAATCGGGTTTAAGGGGGTCAAAAATATAAAAATAGGTCTGATTTGAGCAAAACGTTTAAAACTATCATTCGTCAATTTCAGTTAAATGATAATATCTTGTTTATCATTTTCAAGAAAAATTGATTTCTTTATTCAGTATTTATTTTAATTTTTAAATGATATGCAGGATCATCCGTCGCGAGATGTTGGACGAGACGACGACCAGGATGACACATATGCGGAGGATTTGTGATTTCATTTTAGTTATGTGGATGTTGTCATTTTATTATGGATGTATGATTAGTTTATGTGTTTGTGTTTTATGTGATGAATTTGACGTTCGTGGAGATTGTGATTTGTGTAGTTGATTTATTGTGGTTTTATGGTATTGTTATTTATCAGGTGATTGTTATTTATCAGGTGATTTATTGTCGTTTATGCAAATTTATATAAAAAAAATATTGTAAAACTAGCGACCGAATAGTGACGGATAGAATTTCGTCGCTGATCGGTCTCTAAAGTTGGTCGCTTCACCGATAGCGACGGACCGTATTTAGTCGCTAAGTCGGTCTCTATATTAGAGACCGCCTTAGCGACAATAAATATCGGTCGCTGTTAGCGACCGTAATAGCGACCGAAGGTCGGTCGCTGTGGGCGACCGTCTTGCGACCAAACAGCGGTCTCTACTTGCATGGAACTGCGACCGATAAATTTGGTCGCTATCAGAGACGGATTGGGCGACCGACTACAGTCGGTCGCTGTATAGCGACCAAAGTATAGCGACCGATCTAATCGTCGCAATTCGGTGGTTAGTCGGTCGCAGATCTTATCAGCGACCGAACAAAGACCGATCAGAGACCGAACATTTCGTCGCTATTCCCGCAATTTCTTGTAGTGAATGTCTCATTAGAAGTTCACAACAAAAGTAAGATTATTTTCTTAATGATAAAAAGATAATACAACACGCTCCTAGTCATCCTGAATACGAGGATCCTCATCATCGTCTCTCAGCCCTCTCAACCTGATGAGCCTCAATAGATGATCACGAATAGGAGGAACCTGTTAACAAAAAATAGAAACAATAGTTATTACACAAACATGTAAATAATTATAATAAGATAAGAAAAATTAAATATATACATACATGGCTGGCACCAGAAGAAGCCACACTAGCAGGCGATCTAAGACTAACACCCATAGTTTGTAAACTGGGACCAGGATCTGTGTTTACTAAGTATTTAATGTATTAAAAATGACCTCACGAACTTGGTCGCTGGGTAGTGTGCTACTATGAGGTGGAGTCGTCGCGATAGTGGAGCCATATGAGTCCTGAGAGGAGCTGATGACTCGACCGGCATCTAACCGCTCCCAAATCCAAATACTCGACCTTTCTTGGGTTGGCCAGTTGCGGCCAACCAAGCCATGGCATCAAACTCAGGATGTTGAGTGGAGTCACCGCCATGTCTGTCTATCATCTGTTCTGCATACGTCTCCTACAAAATATTAAAATTTTTATTTATTAATAATCTAAAATATACATGGACATTGAAGAATGTTCAATACATAAGTTGTAGAAAAAAACAATACCCCACCTCTTTTGCCTTTTGTGAAACAAAATCACCTGTATTTTTTTTTTCGATGTGTATGCTCAAATAACTCCTTATAAGACACAGGGCCGCCTTTCTCTTTCTCCTACAAATTTAATATAACAAGAATATTAGTTTAAACAGTATGAATATAATAAAGATAAACATATAAGGTTTTACCATTTTTCTCTTTTGTCTCCCAAAACTTATAGATCCACTGGTATGCAAAGTCGCTTCAGGCATTTTAGTCCGATTTCTGCAGCAATCCTGGAGCGATGTCGAAAGTCCTCTGTCGCCCACCTTGTCACACATGGCATCCCAGTAATCTCTTCGAATAGCAGGGGGCCGCGGCTTTTCCCATTAGAGGATCATCAAATTTCCAGATGCTTTTTTTGCTGCTGCCTTATGCTTATTAAGATAATCGGTGAACCGATTAGCAGCAATTTTGTTCCATGTAGTTCTTGCATCTGCCACCTCCCTCTCAGTCGCAAAATGGTGAGAAGTCTGTATACAATTTAACAAAGTTATGTTACAAAAGATCATGTCATTCAAAAAAAAGTAGTAAAGTACATGATAATAACTTCACTAATAGACTCTATCAAAAATGTCTGGAATAAGTTGTCCAAGACCTCCTTTGGGTACTCCTTCCATTGTGCAATTGGCCCGGGGAGATACTGAAGTAATGCCTTTGTAATGCTTCGAGTCACGTCTTTGTGCTCGAACTTCATCCTGCAAAATAGAATTTTTTCATTTTGATAAAAAAAATCGAATACTATATGAGATAGAAATGAATAAATTAAACTAAATACTTATGGTCTACCATCACTGTAGATAAGTGCAATCACCGTCTACCATTAGTCTCGGAGGGACCACCGTCAAGATGGTCAACTACGGGGGATGGGATCCTGCAAGTGATATGATTAGATATATATTCTGCAACAAATATAGTTAATTAATATACCTGAAGGCGCAACTGGAGGCGAAGATGAAGCTGTGCTAGAGGCGGAGACAAGGCTGGGCACCTGCAAGTGCTTTGATTATGCATCTATAATTGCAATGAATAAAAGTAAAATGCATACCTGAAGGCACAAATGGAGGCGAAGGCGAAGGTAGAGACCTCTGATTGGATCCTGCAAGTGATTTTATTACACATCGATAATTACAATAAATAAAATTTAAATGTTTACCTGAAGGCACAACTGTAGCCGGAGACACAGTGAAGGTGAAGGTGAAGGTGAAGGTGAGGTTGTGCTGAAGGCGGAAGTGGTGGTGGAGGTTTTATCGGACTGAGATCCTATAATTGTGGATAAATAAATTGCAATTGTTTATTATATTATATTAATGAAGAAGTATACAACATATTTCTACCTATACTGCCTCGACCCTAGTCTGGACCCTGTAGAGAAAATGGTTAAAATCACTTGTTACATTAAATTAACTAAGAAATTAATATATAGTAGACAACATATACATGTACCTGTCCTGGTACCTAAGATGCCTCGACTACCTCGACGTCCACGAACCATATTCTGTTGAATATTCAATTGTTGATTTAAGACAAAGTAAAGTGCTAAAAGAAGTTGATTACACAAAAAGAAATTGATTGCATAAAAATAGTTGATTGTATAAAAAGAAGCAACATACAAGAAGGCAATTACTCAAAGTGCCATCTCATCCTCATTTTCAGATGTACAAAAATCCAATTCATTTTCATCATCGCCCTCGTCAGTTGTACTTTTGCTTAGAATTCTTCTTCCTCTTCTTCCTCATCTTCCTCCTCTTCTTGTTGATAAACTTCTGGTTCACTTGTTATGTCATTTACCTCGACTTCTTCCATTTCCGTGTCATTACACAATCGAATATCATCTTGCAGTTCAAGCATACCCCCGTGACCATGACTGAAGTCATCTATATCATCTATTGAAGAATTCATCATTGCAATGTCCATGATCCTCTTCTACCTCGTAATCAGGAAACAACCTAGGTTTAACCTTGCAAACTGCCCACATTCAGACCTGGTTGTTGTTCTTGTATTGGGATATGCTGTAAAATACACTTGTGGGCTTGTGCTGCCATTATAAACGGCTCATATGTTCCCAACTTTGACTTATGCTTCATATCTACGATGTCAGACATCTTATCTATTTTTGTGGTTGTGGGATCAAACCAATGGCACTTAAATAATGTGACTGTGTTATCTATGCTCAGATAGGTTACCTCCAATACCTCCTTAAGGATTCCATAATAGTCAAGTTCACTCTCAGCATAGGTACTACCTTTCACACACACCCCACTGTTCATGGTCGACTTATGTAGTCCATAATCTTTTGTGTGAAATCGATAACCATTAACCATATAACCACCGTAACATTGTACAACCTTTGTCGAGCCATAGCTTAATTCACGTACTCGTGTGTTAGACACATCCCCTTCTTGAACCTATAACAAAAGAGTAGTAATTAGATAATATTATAGAAGGTTTACAATATACAAATTGCCACCATGCTTACCAATGTCTTCAACCAAGTAGAAAAATTCTTCTCACGTTTATTATCATACTGTGCATCATTAGGTTGGGAAATTGTCGTTGCATCTCTATATCAAATTGTCTAAAATGATTTGAAATTAATAATTCAGAATTAAATTGAGCTATATATAAACACTAATTGCACTTACTCAATATATGGTTCTATCTCAAGACAATTTAAAAGGACATATATCTCTACGGCATCTTGCTCCCGATCATCCAAAACTGTGATGTATGACTACCAAATGCACGTCCTGGATGTCGAAATATGGACAACTGATCCGCTGCATTAACTTGTCCCCCATCATCATACGAGGTGGCCGACTATGTCGAGTTTGACTTGTAAGGAACTTCTTTTGCCTTCGTACTAGCAGCCCCACCTCTCTTTGGCTTAAAACGAGGATGACCACAAATTGAACATGATTTATACTATAATCTCATCCTTATAATATAACATGCAGTGGTTTGGACATGCATCTATTCTTTCATAACCCAATCCCAGTTCTTTGACCATCCGCCTTGCACGATATAAATTTTTCGGTAACTTCTCTATTTTTTGGCAACATACCCTTCATGATTGAGCACATACGATCAAAACAAGATTCACTCATGTTATTCAGACTTTAGATTCAATAATTGTAGTACTATAGATAAAACTGTATGGGCTCTCATCCATCCCACAATGGATGATCAGCATCCCTGAGTAAGTTGTAAAATCTACTAGCTGATTCATTTGGTGCTTCCTCATTGCAACTCCCGTAGCATCGAAGTTCATACCCATATTAACTCCAAGACCAGTAGCATCAAAAACCATATTAACATAAGGATTGTCTTCGACTTCCTCATCTATTGTTCTTGTACTTTCCCAGAACGGTTCACCATGCACAGTCCAGTTCATATACCACCAACAAAGCCCCTTGTATATAGATGATGAGTCACATCATATGGATCATGGAAGCGATTATTCTGACATACTGCACAAGGGCAACGAATACGGCCTTCTGGATCTACTGTGTTTACATTTTGAAGTGCAAATTCAATGAATCCATCAACGCCATCTCTAAATTCCCTCGATATTTCTTTGTCGACTATCATATGATACATCCACTCACGATTTGCAGACATTCTTCCTGTAAATTCAATGAAAATACATAACATGCATCACATGAACGAGCATCTAAAACATAAGTAACTAGTTTACTAATACCAATTCATGACACAAAATTTGACACCAACAAACAAGAATATACCACATCATCATTTGACATCCAAAAACATAAAATGCTAATAAATAAAACACCACATCGTCATCTGATAGCAAAAATTGAAGAACACTAACAAAATAAAAACATACTACATCTTCTGACATCAAAACTAAAAAAAAAAAAACTAATTGAGTAGTGAGCATACCACATTGTCATTTGATAGCAAAAATTGAAGAACATTACAAAATAAAAACATACTACATCTTCTGACAAAGAGAAGTGACTGAAAGCCACCTTCCTTTCTTACCAGCTGCACATGAACGAAAAAGCTAGCAAAATGTTTGCCAAGTCTATATAATAGCTAATTAGATCAGGATGCCATCCTAAAGCCTGTTCCAAAGAGGATATTAATGTTGTCACTACCACTTGCCAGACAAACACACACACATTCTCTCTCTCTCTCTCAGTCTATCTATGTCTGAGGCTTCTCCAGTAGGTGCAATCCACAACGAATCAGTAATTTACATATTTCAAAGTCCATATACACTTGAATCAAAATTCTCAAAAGAAGGTAGGGCATTATAAACTTGTTATTGCTTCATACAGAAATCCACAAAAGCATAGATAGAGTGAAAATAAATTAATAAATACTTAAAATTTATGTCAAAAGAGCTTTAACAAAAGGAAAGTATGACTAGCTATTATGGTGATTCACACTCCATAACTTGGTCAAAGAAAGAAGCTTACTTCTTCGAATTGAAGATAAATATTACGCTTTGAGAGAATTGAAAACTTTGCAGAAATGAGCAGAGTTGCACCTTCTTGTTCCTATCAACAAACAGAACATCATTTTCATAATAGAAAGTTCATAAAACACCCTGTTGGATTACAAAAAGATGAACAGTATTGCAAAAATGACACAATGTATTAGACAAGTAATGGTACTTTAAAAGAACTTAATGGTTGATCTGCTTGGCGAATACTAGATATTAGCCATTAAAATTTTCTTTCACACCTGTAGGTGTGAACGGACACACTTGTGAACTTCCTTTTCATCCCACTAGCATTGCCGATGGAGAATTTGTTGGATTTGATAGAAAGTTGAGAGGTTGATACTAGGGCTAGGAGAGCTGTAAATGGAGCAAATATGGTGCAGATATGAATTTTCTTTATTCACTCGAATTATTCACACGAAACAAAATTCAGGTGTAAAGTGGATTAGTTAGTCAAAATTTTTTTGAATTCGAATGAGATACAAATTTTATCTACTTCAACAACATGAGTCGATAAGAGATTTTAGATGATCCAAAAATAAGAAAAAAATATAATTTTTTAAAAAAATTATAATGTCAAAAACAATTTCTAAACAAAAGATTGAAGATCTAATGGCCAAGAGTTTAGGTTTAATGTTCATGGTTTATATGTCATATATGGGCCATTAGATCTCAATAGAGCAGATTTTAACTAGATGAATTGAAGCAATTGTTTTCACCTTGACTCTGTTTATTATTTAGAGATTATCTGTATCTAACCTCTGCTCACTCAGATATATACTTGTTAAATGGATAAAATTCTCCTAATTACCTACCAATTCGAAACCAATCTAAATTTGATCCAGATAAATTTACAACCCCAGTTGAGAAGAATAACTGATGAGAGAGAGAGAGAGTTCATCTTGCTTGGCGTACGTTGTTCTAATTTCAAACCGATTCAGAAATCAAACAATAAAAATTTGACATGTAATTTTGCTGCATTTCACATTGCTCTCTCTCTCTAGGTCATGTCTGTGATTTTAGTGTCCTAATGGAAAGGTTCACTGGTGGGTCTTGAATCCTAGTATCCTAGCTTTATAGTAGCCATAGAGGTGACCTTTGAGAGATATCACTCTTTATGCTGTACCTTTTGCCACTCTCCTGAAGGTTATTGTTCTCAAGTAGTTGCAAGTGGTGCCATAACATTTCTCATGTTATCAAAATCAAGTGCTCTTGAATCTCATGTTGCATAATGACAGTACTTTTTAGTCAAAATTTTTGAAGGGGTTTACGAACATGTTTTCACGATTCATCTACCTTTTACCCGCCCCCCGCCCCCCACACCTCCCTATACTTCCTGTCTATCTCAAGTCATGGTCTCGTTTGTTCTCCGCAAGAATCCATTGCAATTTTACTAATCTTAACATTATATATGGAATATTGAAACTCAAAAGTTACCGTTGTGCGTTCCCAAACTTTGCTTACGTATTTTTTTATTACCACTAAGTAATTTATTCGAGCGTTTTCGTCAACACCAAAATAATTAGGGGTTAAGTTTCAAGGACCGAACACAACAAACAGTTGTTGCTGCCTAGTCCGGGGGGTGGGATGACAGGGGGACAAGCGGGGCCACACACCGCACCAAACGAAAGGAGGGACAGCGGGGCCACATACCTGAAGGCAGACGTGCCCGACGACGCCCCTCTCGACTTCACCGTGCGACGAAGTCCTTCACGGCGTCCTCCGCGCAGCAAAACCCCAATGTCCTCCGCGCAGGTGGTCCTCTGCGCAGCAGCTCCCGCGTCTCCTCCGCGCAGCAGCTCCCGCGCCTCCTCCGCGCAGGCGCACCTCCGCGTAGGCGCACCTCCTCCGCGTAGGCGCACCTCCTCCGCGCAGGCGAACCTCCGCGCAGCAGCCCAGCGCGGAACCTCCCACGCCTCCTCCGCGCAACCGGCGAAACCCCAAAGAAAAGGGGAAAAATGATCCGGCGCCAAACCTCCCGCTCCTCCTGCACAAACAAAACCCCACAAAAAAGTTGAAGGTTAAAAGGAAGGGGGCGGAGCGGATTTTAATGTTGTGTTATTAAATATTTTTTATTTATATTATGTGTTATTATATTGAAATTTGAAAAGTTGCATCAGTGAAAGAAAATTTTAATGGCTAATATTTATTTATTAATACAAATTATAAATATAAATAATAAATATTATATATATAGAAGTATATGCATATTTTAATAACATTAAAATATATAACATTCTGAATATATACATATGTGTAACTATATAAATATACATAAGTATGTATTTACATATATATACATATTTATCTACTTATAAATTTATACATATACATATATATATATATTATTATTATATGTCAAAATACTAATATAATTATATAGTACTTCATACTTGTATACTATTATACTTATACATAGTACTAATAAGCATATACTTACTGCATGTACATTCAAAAAGCATATACTTCTATACATGTATATATTTATGTACTTACACATACATGTATATACGTATATACTTATACATATACTTACAATAATATATATATATATATATATATATATATATGTATAATGCTATATATACCTATACATATTATGATATGTGTATAAGTATTTTATACTTGTATACTACTATATTCTTATATATTATATATCAACATATTAATATAAATATATACTATGTTATACTTGTATACTGTTATACTTATACATAATACTAACAAGCTTATACTTATGTACTTATATGTACATTTAATTAAGTAATATACTTCTACACATGTGTATAAATGTATACTTATAATATATATATATTTGTATGTACATTTATATAAATATATACATACATGGATATACTTATACTATATATATACTTGTAAGTACATATTATGTATTATGTATATATGTACACTTATATAATTATATACATGTATATACTTATATACTATATATATGCATAATATATATACATACATGTGTATACTTATAAATATACATATACTTGTAAGTATACATGACTGATACATTGTATATACTAATGCACATATATATATAAGTATTATAAGTATTACAACAATATATATATATATATATATATATATATATATATATATATATAATATATATATCTAATTAACTACAAAAAAATTTCATAGCTAACTCCGTAGCGTATTAGTTACAGATTAGAGATGGAATTATTTTATTGTTAATTCATAACTAATTAGCTATAGATTTAGCTATGGAATGATTTAGCTGCTGATTCACAGTTAATTAGCTATGACTTTAGCTATGGAATTTTTTCGTAGTTGATCCGTAGTTAATTAGCTACGACTTTAGCTATGGAATATTTTCGTAGCTGATCCGTAGCTAATTAGCTACGGATCGAGCTATGGAATGATTCCATAGCTGAGTCGTAGCTAATAGCTACAGATTAGCGATAGATTATTTCCATCGCAAATCTGTAGCTAATGTATCAATTTTACGACGGCGTATTATCTATCGCTAATCAACAACTAATTAGCTACGTATTAACTACAAGATTTCCGTAGCTAAATTTCGTAGCTAAACTGTATTATTCTTGTAGTGTTAGTAACATACATTAAAATACATTAACCTATATTATTGTTACATAATAACATAGGTTAATGTATATTGGAACAAACATAATGTATGTTATTAATGTATGTTAAAGTATTCTGTAACAGAGCTTAATATATATTGTAATAGAGCTTAATGTATATTGTAAAAGATCTTAATGTATATTGTAACAGAGCTTACTGTATATTGTAAGAGAGCTTAATATATATTGTAACAGAGCTTAATATATATTGTAACATATCTTAATGTATATTGTAACAAAGCTTAATATATATTGTAACAGAGCTTAATATATATTGTAACAGAGCTTAATGTGTATTGTAACAGAGCTTAATGTATATTGTAATAGAGCTTAATATATATTATAACAAAACTTAATGTATATTGTAACAGAGCTAATATATATTGTAACAGAGCTTAATGTATATTGTAACATAGCTTAATGTATATTGTAACAGAGCTTAATGTATATGTAATAGAGCTTAATATATATTGTAATAGAGCTTAATGTATATTGTAACAGAGCTTAATGTATATTGTAATGGAGCTTAATATATATTGTAACAGAGCTTAATGTATATTGTAATAGAGCTTATATATATTGTAATAGAGCTTAATGTATATTGTAACAGAGCTTAATGTATATTGTAACAGAGCTTAATGTATATTATAATGGAGCTTAATATATATTGTAACAGAGCTTAATATATATTGTAACAGAGCTTAATGTATATTGTAATAGAGCTTATTGTAATAGAGCTTAATATATTGTAACAGAGCTTAATGTATATTGTAACAGAGCTTAATGTATATTGTAACAGAGCTTAATGTATACTGTAATATAGCTTATATATATTGTAACAAAGCTTAATGTATATTGTAACAGAGCTTAATATATATTGTAACAGAGCTTAATGTATACTGTAACATAGCTTAATGTATATTGTAATAGAGCTTAATGTATATTGTAATAGAGCTTAATATATATTGTAACAAAGCTTAATGTATATTGTAACAGAACTTAATGTATATTATAACAGAACTTAATGTATATTGTAATAGAGCTTAATGTATATTGTAACAGAACTTAATGTATATTGTAACAGAGTTTAATATATATTATAACAGAACTTAATGTATATTGTAACAGAGTTTAATATATATGTAACAAAGCTTAATATATATTGTAACAGAGCTTAATATATATTGTAACAGAGCTTATATATACTGCAATAAGACTTAATATATATTGTAACAGAGCTTAATATATATTGTAACAGAGCTTAATATATACTGCAATAAGACTTAACATAAGTTGTATAATAGAGATTATGTTTACTATACTAGATATAATGTTTACTGTAACAAAATTTAATGTATATTGTAACAGGGAATGATATTTACTGTAACAAGACTTAACATAGGTTGTAATAGAGAATTATGTTTGCTACAATACTTATTAAATATATTATATGTTATATTATATGTTATATTATAACACAAATGTAGTTATAACTTAGTGGTAAAGGTATCTCATGTTGTGTTTGTGAAGACCTGGGTTTGAATCCTAGCACTTGTAAACAAATAAAGTCTTTTTTTCTTTTGTAAGAGCTTATAGCTGTAGTCTGTAATTGATACAAAGGCTTACTGTAACTGATACAAAGACTTACTGTAAACGATATATACACTAATTGTAATGAATGTAAGTGTGCATAGGGAAGAGCCGAAGAAGGGAGGGCAAAATAGGAAAAGTTGATGCTAAAGGGCGACTCGTCTTCCAAGACTCATAAATGCTGAGAAACAAAAAGCAGGGACTATAAATTAAATTAACAAAAAAGTAAGGACTACATGACTTCTGATTTTCTGACAGGGACTATAAATTAAGTCTAACCCTCTAATAAGGACCTCTAATTAATTTTCCTAAAAAATAAAGATGTGATCTAGATAAGCATATTAATCATAAGAATAGTGATGCGACTTTACGTAGGCATCGAAGTCTGGGCGACAGAGCCGCCATTATACCATTTATTTGTCGACATTGAAGTCTGCATCTACTGCCTTGGTGTTGGTGTGCTCCTCTGCAAGAGTTTTTCTCCAATGAGAAATGATATTCTTTTGTAGGGTGAGTAAATATTTAGTTGGAAGAGTTGGGTAGTCTCTAATAGTTGTTTCAGGTGCAACACAATTCTCTACAAAAAATAGTGTTTAATATTTATCAGAATTTATAAAATATATAAGTGGAATAAATAAAATTGATAGATAAATGAAACAAATAAATTATTCTATTCTACTTATCTAATTATTTGTTTCTTTTATAAATTTATTTATTCTACTTCTATTGATTTAATCTATTTATATGCAAATAGGTGAATAAATAGAAAAAATATATATTAAGTGAAACAAATTCATTTTGTTTCACTTATCTAACTATTTGTTCTACTTATTACCTATTTATTTCACTTATAAGTGAATCAAATCAATAGATAAGTGGAACAAATAGATGAATAAGTAGAACAAATAGATGGATAAGTAGAATAAAATTATTTGTTCCACTTATATATTTATTTGTTCTACTTATTTATCTGCTTAATCCACTTATAAGTAGAACAAATAGGTGCATAAGTGGAACATATAGATAGTTAAGTGTTTGTTCCACTTATGTAACTATTTGTTCTACTTATTCACCTATTTGTTTCACTTATAAGTGGATCAAATTAATAGATAAGTGAAACAAATGAGTGAATTATAAGTAAAGCAAATAGATGGATATAAGTGGAATAAATTATTTGTTCCACTTGCATATTTATTTGTTCTACCTATATATATATATATATATTTCTTCTACTCATTTATCTGTTTGATCCACTTATAAGTGGAACAAATAGTTAGATAAGTGGAATAAAATAAGTTTATTCTACTTAACTATCTATTTGTTTCACTTATCTATTTATTTATTCTACATATATTTTATTGAGTTCTGACAAGTATTAATATTACTTTTCATGATGAGTTGTGTTGCATTTTAAGCAGGCCATCCGACTCTTCCTGCTGGGTATTTGCTTCCTCATCCCGGAGCAAAGTATTACTCTCTTTTTTTGGGTTGGCACCCTAGTGGAAGCGGGAGGAGCAAAGTATTACACTTTTTTTTTTTGGCTTGGCAGCCTAGTGGAAACGAGGAGGGGAAAATCTAGCCTAAAACCTGGGTTAGAAATTCCAGAGGCACCTTTGCAAGAGTTGCATTTCGTCTAAGTTGAAGGGGAGAATGTTTCGTCTCGTCTGACCTCTCCTCCATTTCTAACTACAGAATTGTAATTACTTGGGGCATTAACAGAAAGAAGAAAATTACTTATTACATTTGTTAGGTGACATGACAACGTCAATTATATTTTTTATCTATCGTCTACCAAATTCTCAAATGATATTGCCAAGAAAAATGTTTATTGTACTTTTAATAGCCAAAAGTGTAGTAAATATTACTACGGAGGAAAGGTTCTTCTACAGGCATACAACACTGTGTTTCCAACTACTTCACGGGCGAATTGCATCTCTTGCCCCTTCCCCCTTCCCTTCCCCTTGAGGGAAGATAGAAGAGGTTTTCAGTTTCCAAGTCCGCATGAGGCTTCCAACCTCCCTGTCCCCCCCTCTCTTTTGCTTCGGCCGCACGCACCCCTTTTTAGTGATCGATTTTGTTTAGGAAGCTTGCTTTCCAATTCGTTTTTATAGCGACCTTAGATACTTATGTCCGAAAAAGCTCCATATTGAGACTCACCTCTCGCAAACATATCAAATCTCACAAGAAATATCTCACACACATGTCCAGTAAAAATATAAAAGTCAACAACACTAAATTAAGATGCATAATAAAGTCCATGATCTCATATATATTCATAAAATTATATTGTCTCACTATATTATTACATATCCAAGAAAAAGTATAGAAGTCTGGAGCATACCCCAAGGTGTACAACAAGAGCCAAAGCTCACACAACTGTTGGTGATATAGGTCCGTCTCCAGAAAACCGCGTTTGCTAACACCTGAAAGGGGGGGGGGGGGTATAGAGGTGTAAGCCTCACAAAGTCACAGGTTCAATAGGAAAATCCTCAAAATAACAACACTACATATAATCCACAAGTAACAAAAAAAGTGCATACTAACACAGCCCTTCTGTCAGCTCACAGGTAACAGTTAAAAGGGAACACATCGGAAGCTGGAACCCTAGCATGCTTTCTAACAAACATAATTTAACAACTTATTAGCTGCAGGTGAACAACTAATTAATCATAAACATGTACAACTACTAGAATTACTATAACATTACGATTAATCAAAAGCACACTGCTAACCAAGAACTACTAAACTGAGTAAACCCTAGAAGATAAATCGTCAAAAGAACATTAAAGAAATTGCACGCCCAATTGTAGAACTAAGTGGTACTAAGCCAACTGTACTGTACTCACAATGAAGTAAACCAAAAGTGGAGTCGGAAGGAGCGACGCTAGCACACGGGTCATGATTACTGGTTCATGATGCTAGTATCCGACCAGACAAACCAACACAGGAAACACCTCTTAGTCTCGTGATCGCAGACGAAATGTCTAACTGCGGCTCCACCTCTACAATGCGAGAAACTATGGAGACCAACCAACACCAGCTACAGACACCAGTTGTAAACTCATGCCTAACACCACTAGGGATTCTGGAGTCCCTAGAGAGAGGCAGTGGAACAGTAGACTAGTTGGAGACCAGTGCGTCTATTGGTGTCTGCCCCCTAACCACGAGCATGCTACGAGCAATCGCACTCCCACACCCAAGTTGTTGCCCTAAGTCATCTTTGCCTCAGCCAAATGACAATTCAACAAGCAACGAGTGAGGGTGTCTAGAAAGATGACACAGACCGCAACAGTACACACAGTACTGTGACAAACTCCGAACACACAGGTGCTTGACTCACAAAGAACCTAGAATACTTGACTGAAGAGGTATTCCAAAGTAAACATCAGCGAACTTGGAAAACCACCACGAGTCACAACTGATCATATAATCACACACCCTTAAACCGTACATTCATAAACCATGACAGCCCATAACTGATTAACATCGGTTAACACATAACCTTTAGCTCATATATTCACATTAAACATTATATTCATAACCATATACCTCTTACATGCTTAATATAATTAACATGGTAAACAAGAATCACTAATTGAACCATTACTACTAATCCATGCTTTACTAACATAATATGCTTTAAACATCATAAACCAACATAAAATAACCAAAACTAGGCCCACACAGGACCCACACTGCCAAACCTAGCACATTACACTTCAGGAAGCAAAACGTGACAAGGTCGGCTATCGCGTTAAGAATGTGGTGGCTTGATAGGTCGCGTTAAGAAGAAGAATGTGTCCATCTCGTCAATTGCATTAAGAACGCGTCGGCCCGATACGCCACTTTTACAATAAGAACACGTCAGAGCAGGACGTCGTGACATAAACGTGATTGCCCGATCCGTCACGTTCTCAGCCAGAACGTCAAAGCCCTTGGTTCAACATAGAAACTCCACAGTACCACCATTTACAATCATTCTAAGCTCATATCAATCGACTATCACAACTAGAAATGCCACAAACACAACTTAACATGCTTTCCATGTTTTAATAGATCAAACAACATAAATAAACGAGAATCCCCCCTATCAACGCAAAGAACATGAAGAATGACACTCGATCGGCATTTCCCACGCTTCAGGCACCCTCCCTACTTGGAAACCGCACCAAACAAACCTCCACCAAGCCAAATCGCCACAACTACCCTCAGCGGCTCCTCCCTCAGCCGAACAAAGCTCCCTATTCTATTTGGTCGACAAGTCAAACTTAAACCAATCAAAAGACAGAATGCGTCAGGGTAAACCGTCGTGTTTAGAACATGACATACCCAGGGGACGCGTTCACAAAAACAATGTCACGCGTCCGCGCCACAAGTCGCACAAATGAACAAAGCCCTAAAAAATGTGGCAATGATATCGCGACATAGGGGTTTGTCGCGTTAAGAACGTGTCACCCACCCTCGTCACGTTCTCAAACAGAGAATCAATGAGTTGTTTGGGCTAGAACTTCTAGCCCACAACACCCACACAATGCACGAGAGCCACAACCAAAGTCCAATGGCCACACATTGGCCGAAACATCACACCAAAACCATTAAACTCGAATATGAACGATCACGACGTTACAGTTCTCCTACCTGGTAGGAGTTTTGTTCTGTAGAATGATCAGAGTCCATCTCATCAGCTCCACTGATGCTTTGTACCTTGATCTACTAGGAGATCAATTTGCGCCTGTAGCTCTTTATGCTTTCCCTAAGATGTCCTGGTGCATGGTCCTCGTCTTTCCTCTCACCCAGGCTATGATATGTGTCTATTGTTGTTTGGTTTGATGTTTGTTGTGTATTAGCCCCCTTTTTATGTGGCCCTCCTTTTATGGTTGGATCAAGTTTGTGCTTTTCGATCGCTGCTGCTATGAACTCCATTTTCTCCTTTCTGATGAGCAGCAGTTGAAGTCATCTAAGTTGGAGAAGAAGCGATGCTTCCTTCTCGGTTGCCTAGGCTCCCTCTGTTAGTCATCGAGCTCCTCCCTAGCAGTTCAACCTTCCGTCGGCAATGTTAGCCTCGTCAGACGACTGTCGACTCCATTCGACGCTCTCCTACACCAACTGTAACGTCGCGTGCTTTTCGGATCCATGCGGATCATGTGTGTGTTGGTTGTGTAGGCCGTTGTGAGGCCAATGTGAGTGGTTGTGTGGAATGTGTGGTGTGGATGTGTGGTTTGAGCAGGTGAGGTGCAGGTTTGGTTCTGAAATGAAATAGGACCTGCTGCAGTTCGGTTGGAGTTGGCGGTCAGGGATGGCCATTGACTTGTTGGCGTCCAGATAGGTTGCCGTTAATTACAAGAACTTAACGGCATTAGATGTGGACGTTTAGGGTGGCGGTTGTTCTTGGCGGCAGAGGGGTTGACGCCAACCTGAGAATTCTGTAGGTTATAGGGTCACCCGAGGGCAGGTTTTCTACCTGGTTCTCATTCTCCCTTGCCCCAGCTTGTTGCCCCCGTGTCCTTAAGCTTCCAACAGGTACCGAAGGGTGGTTGCACGATCGTAGAACACGTGGCGTTACTGAATTGCGCGAGGAAACGTCGTGGCGTGGTGCAATTCCCGTGGAGCTCGCGGAGGGTTCGGTGTGAACCGGGAGATTGTGGGAGGTTCTAGCGTGTTCTGAGGTAGGGGACGAACCCTGTTAGCTCCGTAGGATCATTAAAATATGACTTAACCACCTGAAACAACAGATTTAATGCATTTCGGATTAAGTTGCACCATGCGGGGTTAACGGGTGGTTTGGTGAATTTAGGTAGTAAAACATGTTGTTTTGGTTTATATATGGTGCATGGATGTTAGAGGGATCATTATAGTATGTTTTTCCGTTGTTTTAATGGTTGGAAAACCTGTAGAATCGGTTTACGGTTTCTGCAGGTCGGAGGCTGAAGAGCTTGGCGTCAAGGTCGATTGACGCCAGTCTCATCAGCTGGGATATAGACGGCCAGATACTTTGCCGTCGACTTTCTGTAAGCGGCAGTCAATGTTGCCGCCTACTGGTTATAAACAGGAATGACTATTATGGTATTTATCGATAATGCATGTGCGTTGGCACCTGAGGTGCACTGAGTGCACAGAGTTCTCGTGTTTAGCATACAAGGTATGTAGTTAGTTACTTACTTTCGTGGCTGCGCGTTAATTTACGCGAGTCCAGTTGGGTTCACGTGTAGTGAACCGTTGTTACTTGTGGTTTACTTGAGGTTTCACGTGGTTTGTGTGTGACGTGCACGTGGTTCTGTGTACGTGGCGAGTAGTACGACGCCTGCCGTGGTTACCTCTCCAGTTGGGTGCCCCAGGTTCTTTGTGAGCCAGGCTGTTAGCTCGGGGCTTTGTCCCGGTACTTGTGTTGTACCGTCGAGGTCTGTGTCGTCTGACCTGGACACCCTTACTCTTGTGCTTGAGTTGTACGTCCGACTGAGGGAAAGACGACAGTGGGACAGTGACACTTGTTGTAACGTCGCGTGCCTTTTGGATCCATGCGGATCATGTGTGTGTTGGTTGTGTAGGCCGTTGTGAGGCCAATGTGAGCTAGTTGTGTGGAATGTGTGATGTGAATGTGTGGCTTGAGCAGGTGAAGAGCAGGGTTGGTCCTGAAATGAAACAGGACCTGCTGCTGTTCAGTTGGAGTTTGCGGCCAGGGGTGGCCGTTGACTGGTTGGCGTCCATGTTAGTGGACGTTCACTACTTGAACTTGGCGGCAGTAGATGTGGACGCTAAGGGTGGCGGTTGCTATTGGCGGCATAAGGGTTGACGCCAACCTGAGAATTTTGCAGGTTATAGGCTCACCCGAGGGCAGTTCTCTCAGCTCACTCTCATTCCCTCTGCCCCAGCCTGCTGCCCCCGTGTCTCTGAAGCTTCTAACAGGTTCCGAGGAGTGGTTGGACGATCGTAGAACGCGTGGCGTCGCCGAATTGTGCGAGGAAACGTCGCGGCGTGGTGCAATTCTCATGGGAGCTCGCGGAGGGCTCGGCGTGAACCGGGAGATTGCGGGAAGTTCTAGCGTGTTCTGAGGTAGGGGACGAACCCGTTTAGCTCCGTAGAAACATTAAACACATCATAACCACTTGAACCAGCATGATAATGCATGTTTGGATAAAGTTGCACCATACGGGGATATGGGTGGGTTGAGTAGTTTAATGTACGAAGCATGTTGTAATGGGTTGTATTGGGTTCTCTGCATGCTAAGGAACTCCATTTGCATGTTTTTCTGTAGTTAGAACGGTTAGAAAGCCCGCAGAGCCGGATTAGGGTTTCTGCAGGGTTTATGGCCGGAGAACTTGGCGTCAACATCGTTTGTCGCCAAGCTCCTCAGCCAGATGTTGACGGCCAGGTCCCTTGCCATTGACTTAGTGTAAGCGGCAGTCGATGTTGCCGTCTACTGGTTATGAGCTGAAACAAATGTTTGCAGTATTTATCGATAATGCATGTGTGTTGACACATGAGGTGCACTGAGTGCACTTGGTTTTCGTGTTTAGCATACAAGGTATGCAGTTAGTTGCTTACTTCAGTGACTGCGTGTTTTTACGCGGGTCAGTTGGGTTCACGTGTGGTGGACCATGGTTACTTGTGGTTTACGTGAGGTTTCACGTGGTTTGTGTGTGACGTGCACGTGGTTCTGTGTACGTGGCGAGTAGTACGACGCCTACCGTGGTTACCTCTCCAGTTGGGTGCCCCAGGTTCTTTGTGAGCCAGGCTGTTAGCTCGGGCTTTGTCCCGGTACTTGTGTTGTACCGTCGAGGTCTGTGTCGTCTGACCTGGACACCCTCACTCTTGTGTTTGAGTTGTACGTCCGGCTGAGGGAAAGATGACAGTGGGACAGTGACACTTGTGTTGTTTTTTAGTCACTTGTAGCGCGCTCGTAGTTGGGGGTATGGACACCAATAGACGTACACTGGACCCCAGCTAGTCCTTTTCCAGTGCCTCACTCTAGTGAGCCCAGGCCAGGTCTCTGGAGGTGCCAGGCATGGGCCTGTGACCGTGTGGTCTGCAGGTGTGGTGTTTAGTTGGTCTCCACAGTTGCTTGACCTTTTTACGTGGAGCGGCAGCTGGACCTTTCGTCCGTGGCTGCGAGACTGAGAGGTAGACCTGTGTTAGTTTGTCCGAGTCAGTTTCTGGTGTCACGAACTAGTTCACGTGGCTCGTGTTGGCTGTCTCTACTTTAGCTTGTACACCTGTACTGGTTTGCCGTTTAATTATTACTGTTGTTTCTCGTAGTCGGCAGACGGTGAGTACTTTTACAGCTTTACTTACCTGCTTAGCTGTTATATAATTGTTGTGCTGTTTACTATGCTACTTGTGTTTGGTTTGCTCGGTTTTGGGGGAGTTCCCTACTGAGCCAGTGACTAGAGAGGCTCACCCCTACCCCCACAGGTGAGGGCGAAGGACGTTTCTCGTCCGACGTCCAGTTCAGGGCCGCGTCGTAGCGGTGCAGGGTCATTACCTCCAGCGGAGTAGTTCCAGCAGTGTAGTTAGTTAGTTGTTACTTTCTTCAGTTGTACCTCGGGGTATGCCCCAGGCTCTTGTACCTCTTTTCAATTTTTGTGGAAATTTGGCTATGTAAAACTGTGAAATATATATAAAATGTGGTGTGTTCCTTTATGTTTACACGGACTGTGGTTTGGTATCCCTTGCAGAGGCTTCGGCCCTTCGCGGGAGGCGGACTCGGATCAAGTACGTTATCGGTTTAACGGGCTTGGCGAGGCGTTCCGTCACACTTGTGTTTGTCTTTAGTCACTTGTAGCGCGCTCGTAGTTGGGCGTACGGACACCAGTAGACGTACTGGACCCCAGCTAGTCCTTTTCCAGTGCCTCACTCCAGAGAGTTCCGGGCCAAGATCTCTAGAGGTGCCAGGCATGGGCCTGTGACCGTGTGGTCCGCAGGTGATGGTGTTTAGTTGGTCTCCACAGTTGCTTGACTTTTCACGTGGAGCGGCAGCTGGACCTTTCGTCCGTGGCTGCGAGACTGAGAGGTAGACCTGTGTTAGCTTGTCTGAGTCAGTTACTGGTGTCGCGAACCAGTTCACGTGGCTCGTGTTTGGCAGTCTCTACTTTAGCTTGTACACCTGTACTGGTTTGCCGTTTAATTATTACAATTGTTTCTCGTAATCGGCAGACGGTGAGTACTTTTACAGCTTTAATATCCTGCTTAGCTGTTCTATAAATTGTTGGTATTGTTTATAGCTTTGTATCTGTGGTTTTTGGTTTGCTCGGTTTTGGGGGAGTTCCCTAATAAGCCAGTGACTAGAGAGGCTCACCCCTACCCACACAGTGAGAGCGAGGAGGACGTTTCACGACCGTCGTCCGGTTCAGAGCCGCGCCGTAGCGGTACAGGGTCAGTACCTCCAGCGGTGTAGTTCCAGCTGTGTAGTACTCCAGCAGTGTAGCTTAGTTAGTTGCTTACTTTCTTCAGTTGTACCTCGGGGTATGCCCCAGGCTCTTGTACTTCTTTTCAGTTCTGTGGAAATTTGGCTATGTAATTGTGATATATATATAAAAAATGTGGTGTGTTCCTTTGTGTTTACACGGACTGTGGTTTGGTATCCATTGCGAGACTTCGGCCCGTTCGCGGGAGGCGGACTCGGATCAAGTACGTTATTGGTTTAACGGGCTTGGCGAGGCGTCACAGTTGGTATCAGAGCAAGGTCCGTGTTAATATAGGGAATTAGAAGGATACATAGTCTTATTTCGGTCTTTGAACACTACTGGTAGGGACCCTGGTTTTTGATAATTTGTTGTTTGATTTTTACTTGGTGTTTTGTTTATGTAGAATTTCTGAAATGGCTATAGAAGAGATTGGGGTGGTGGAGAGATGATCCGGAGGAAAGCACCCAGCGTATGATTGAGAGAATTTGGGAAAGCCTCACGGATATTCGGGCGAGAATGGATCAGCAGGCGCCAGTACCACCGGTAGCAGTGCCATCTGGGGATGGAGAGGCTGTACCTGTTGCTCCAGTTCTGCCAAGAGTGGAAGTGCCTTTTGCAGCACGTGTGCCACCACCACCACCAATGCTGATAGCAGAAGACCAGTGATGCAGGTGGAGAAGTTTCTGAGATTGCAGCCGCCTACTTATTAGGAGGGCCGAATCCAGATACAGCAGAGCACTGGGTTCATGAAATTGAAAGAGTTTTTGCGACTATGAGGTGTTCGGCAGCGGATAGAGTGGTGTTAGCTGCTTATCATTGAGAGGTTTTGCATTGGAATGGTGGCGACTGAAGATGTAGACCACCTTTGCAGGCAGGACAGAGGAGGCTATCACTTGGTCGGAATTTTTCGATGTATTTAATGATACATTCTTTCCGATTCAAGTGCAGCAAGTAAAAAGAGAGCAGTTTCGGACTCTCCAGCAAGGTAACTCTTCAGTTTTAGAGTACGAGATGAGATTTATGGCACTTAGCCGTTATGCGCCATATGTGGTTTCAGATAATAATATGATGGTTGAGTATTTTATCAGAGGCTTGAGAGTGGAATTGCAGGATGCCATAGTACCTCTCATGTGCAAGACAGTGGAATAGGCAGCACAGAGAGCAGCTACACTGGAGAGGTCTATTCGGACTCGTCAGGTGGGCGAGTCAGGTTCAGGTAGTTTCCAGCTACCGCAGCAGTCAGTGGGTGCAAGTAAAGGTAAAGCACCAGCATGACCTTCTTCATCAGGCTTTGGAAAATGGGTCAGAAATTAAAGCAAGCATTTAAAGGCAGAGGAAGAGGATGGGGAGGTCCTCCGCAGTTCAGCAGGCCGAGGTAGGCCTGAGGTGGAGGAGTCGCAGCAGAGTACTGCCAGGCCTATTACTCCACCAGGGTATCGGTGTTATAATTGTAATCAGCCGGACATTTGATCCGCAATTGCCCCTATCCGAGAGAATATGGATATGGAAGTGTGCAGCAGCAGCAGTACCTCAGCAGTTTCAGTAGCCACAGTCAGGTCGTGGCAGAGGAGTACCGCAGCAGCGAGGAAGAGCCGGTTATGGCTATCACCCGAGCCCAGGCGGAGGCATCGAATATGATAGAAGGTACTTTACCTCTTTATGAATATTCAACAAGAGTTTTATTTGATTCGGGTGCCTCTCATTCTTTTATTTCCGAAGAATTTTGGATTGTATAGCTCATCCTTTAGAAGAGAAGTCTTGTGAGTTAGTAGTGGAGGTTCCTTCAGGTGAGTTTTTACTCACTTCGAGCTATATAGATGAAGCTCCTGTTATGATTGAAGGGAACCAGATGTCGGGTCGGTTTATATACCCTGCGGTTGTCAGATTATGATATTATTTTGGGTATGGATTGGCTTGAGATGTATGGAGCAATGTTAGATTGCAGAAAGAAAAGGATCAGATTTTGTCATCCTAATGGTGCAGTATTTGAATATCAAGTATGCCTTTTTATACCTCCAAGTTTCTAATTTCTGCAATTAAAGCTAGAAAGTTGATAAATGATGGGTGTGTAGCTTATTTAGCCTCGGTAAGTCTGGTAGAAGCCAGTCAGCCAGTAGAAGCAGTTCCCGTGGTTAGGGAATTTGCTGATGTTTTTCTTGAGGATTTGCCTGGTTTAGCTCCACACATAGAGGTGGACTTTACTATTGATTTGCTGCCAGGTACCATGCCGATCTCTAAAGCTCCATATCGGATGGCACCAGCAGAACTTAAAGAATTGAAAAAGCATGAAGAAGAATTGTTGCAGAAAGGTTTTATTAGACCGAGTCATTCCCCGTGGGAGCGCCGGTTTTATTTGTGAAAAAGAAAGATGGAAGTTTTTGGATGTGTATTGATTATAGAACGTTGAATGATGTGACATTAAGATAAGTACCCGTTGCCGAGGATAGATGATCTGTTGATCAGTTGCAATCAGCAAAAGTGTTTTCTAAAATTGATTTGAGGTCCGGGTACCATCAATTGAGAATTAAAGAAGAAAGATATAGATAAGACAGCTTTCAGAACCAGATATGGTCACTATGAGTTTGTGGTTATGCCTTTTGGTTGACTAATGCTCCTGCAGGTTTTATGGATCTGATGAATAGAATTTTTCATCCGTATTTAGATCAATTCATTGTGGTCTTTATTGATGATATTCTATTTATTCAGCATCTGAAGAGGAGCATGCAGCTCATTTGAGATTTACTCTGCAAGTGCTAAGAGATAACCAGTTGTTTGCCAAATTCAGTAAGTGTGAATTTTGGTTGAAGGAAATTCAATTTTGGGTCTGTCATCTCAGCTAAAGGAGTAGCAGTGGACCCAAGTAAAGGGAAGCAGGATGAGATGGGGAGTGCCTAAGACGATAACCGAGATTAGAAGTTTTCTGGGATTAGAGTGTTATTATAGACGCTTCATTCAAGATTTTTCTAAGATTGCAGCACCTATGACTAGATTGACCAGGAAAGGGGTTGCTTTTGTGTGGTCCGGTGAATGTCAGAAAAGTTTTATGGAATTGAAAAAAAGACTCACATCAGCACCTATATTGACATTACCGGCAGGGGGGTGGGTTTGTGTTGAATATTGTGCTTCAAGAAGAGGACTTGGCGCAGTGCTTATGCAGCATGGTAAAGTGATAGCTTATGCGTCCAGGCAATTGAAGCCAGCAGAGGAGAATACCCTACTCATGATTTAGAATTGGCAGGGTTGTGTTTGCTTTGAAAATGTGGAGGCATTATTTGTATGGCGAGAGATTTGAGATCTTTACAGATCATAAAAGTTTGAAGTATATCTTCTCGCGAAAGATTTGAATCTCGCCAGCGCAGATGGATTGAGTATTTGAAGGATTATGATTTCAGTTTCGCTTACCATCTGGGTAAGGCCATGTTGTAGCTGATGCCTTGAGCAGAAAGGCATATGTAAGCTTGATGATGATTAAAGAATGGAAGTTGTATGAAGAGTAGCAGAGAATTCCTTGTATGTGCCCAGTAGTCAGCGACGGGCAATTCTAGCTGCTAGCGCTGTAGAGCCGTCTTTATTATGGCAGATCATTGAGGCTCAGAGAGCAGATGCGGTTTAGCTGAGATTGTGAAAATGGAAGGAGTTCTATTGATGATAATTGTGTGGTCAGGCTCCGAGGCAGGTTGTTTGTTCCGCAGAGAGAGAGGTAAAGCAGCGAGTATTGGAAGGGCTCATAAATCTAGTAAACTATCATCCGGGTAGTACTTAAAATATACCATGATTTGGGAAAGCATTTTTGGTGGCCTTATATGAAAAAGAAATAGCAGAATTGTTGCAAGGTGTGCTGTCTGTCAGCAGATTAAAGCAGAGCATCAAAAGCCTGGAGGTCTATTGCAACCGTTACCCATTCCATAGTGGAAATGGGATGATATTGCTATGGACTTTGTGGCAGGTTTACCAAGGTCGAGTTCGGCATAATGGAATATGGGTTGTTTGTTGACAGATTGACCAAAGTGTTGCAGATTAGTGGCATTAAGTATGGTTGGACAGTGGACAGATTAGCAAATATTTATGTTGAAGAATTGTTCCACTGCATGGTATTCCGAAGACTATTGTATCAATAGAGATCCAAGATTTACTTCTGGTTTTTGGAGAAGTCTGCAAAGAGTAATTGGTTCTGAGTTGAGGTATAGCTCCGCATATCATGCCCCAACAGATGGTCGACAGAGAGGACTATTCAGACGATTGAAGATATGTGCGAGCTTGTTGTTTAGTTTGGGGAGTTGGGGGGTAGCTGGGGCATCATTTGAAAATGGTTAGTTTGCCTACAATAATAGCTATCATACCGTTGGGATGGCACCGTATGAAGTTTTATATGGAAGGAAGACCATGTAGAACCCCATTAAACTGGCATGAAGTGGGAGAAAGGCAATTAGTAGGTCCTGAATTGATTCCAGCAAACCACAGAAGTGGTGAAGTTATAAAGAAAAATTGCAAGCAGCTCAAAGTAGGCAGAAAAGTTATGCAGATGTTCGGAGGAGACCACTTCAGTTTGAGGGGGGGAGATCTTGTTTTCCTGAGAGTTTTCCAGTAAAGGAATCATGAGGTTTGGCAAGTCTGGAAAGTTGAGTTCAAGGTATGTGGGACCTTTCCAGGTGATCGAAAGAATTGGGGAAGAGCTTATAGGCGCGGATTGCCAGCTGATTTTGCAGATGTGCATGATATTTCCATGTCTCCATGTTGAGAAAGTGTATTGAGATCCAGCTCAGATAATCAGATATCAAGGTGGTGACCTGAGGACGGATATGACTATGTCTGAGTATCCGTTGCAGATCACAGATCGAAAGATAAAGACAGTGAGGAATAAAGAATTGAGTTGGTTAAAGTGAGATGGTGAAATAGGTTGGGTGGGAGATACCTGGGAGTTAGCCGAGGAAATGGCTAAAGGGTATCCCTATCTGTTTGCATGAGCTTTTGTATTTTCTTTTTAGATGATAGTGCTTGTAAAGGTGTGTATGTTTAAGTTGTTAAACTTGAATTGTATTATGAATCGAGGTCGAAATTTCTTTTTAGATGATAGTAATGTAACGTCACGTGCTTTTCGGATCCATGCGGATCATGTGTGTGTGGTGTGTAGGCCGTTGTGAGGCCAATGTGAGTGGTTGTGTGGAATTGTGGGGGGATGTGTGGTTGAGCAGGTGAGGTGCAGGCTTGGTTCTGAAATGAAATAGGACCTGCTGCAGTTCGGTTGGAGTTGCGGCCAGGGATGGCCGTGACTTGTTGGCGTCCAGATAGGTTGCCGTTAATTACAAGAATAACGCATTAGATGTGGACGTTTAGGGTGGCGGTTGTTCTTGGCGGGAGAGGGGTTGACGCCAACCTGAGAATTCTGCAGGTTATAGGGCACCCGAGGGCAGGTTTCTACCTGGTTCTCATTCTCCCTTGCCCCAGCTTGTTGCCCGTGTCCCTAAAGCTTCCAACAGGACCGAAGGGTGGTTGGACGATCGTAGAACGCGTGGCGTTGCTGAATTGCGCGAGGAACATCGTGGCGTGGTGCAATTCCCGTGGAGCTCGCGGAGGGTTCAGTGTGAACGGGAGATTGTGGGAGGTTCTAGCGTGTCTGAGGTAGGGGACGAACCCTGTAGCTCCGTAGGATCATTAAAATAGACTTAACCACCTGAAACAACCGATTTAATGCATTTCGATTAAGTTGCACCATGCGGGATTAATGGGTGGTTTGGTGAATTTAGGTAGTAAACATGTTGTTTTGGTTTATTATGGTGCATGATGTTAGAGGATCATTATGTATGTTTTTCCGTGTTTTAACGGTTGGAAAAACCTATAGAATCGGTTAGGTTTAGGGTTTCTGCAGGGTCGGAGGCTGAAGAGCTTGGCGTCGAGTCGATTGACGCCAGTCTCATCAGCTAGGATATAGACGGCCAGATACTTTGCCGTCGACTTTCTGTAACGGCAGTCGATGTTCCGCCTACTGGTTATAAACAGGATGACTAATTATGGTATTTATCATAATGCATGGCGTTGGCATCTGAGGTGCACTGAGTG
Organism: Colocasia esculenta; assembly: GCA_014218235.1. NCBI lineage: Eukaryota > Viridiplantae > Streptophyta > Magnoliopsida > Alismatales > Araceae > Colocasia > Colocasia esculenta. The sequence continues at coordinate 27,627 of JACBKR010000988.1, forward strand.
CACAGAGTTCTCATGTTTAGCATACAAGGTATGCAGTTAGTTACTACTTTCGTGGCTGCGCGTTAATTTACGCGAGTCCAGTTGGTTCACGTGTAGTGAACCGTGTTACTTGTGGTTTACTTGAGGTTTCACGTGGTTTGGTTGTGTGTGACGTGCACGTGGTTGTTGTACGTGGCGAGTAGTACGACGCCTACCGTGGTTACCTCTCCAGTTGGTGCCCCGGTTCTTTGTGAGCCAGGCTGTTAGCTCGGGGCTTTGTCCCGGTACTTGTGTTGTACCGCGAGGTCTGTGTCGTCTGACTGGACACCCTCACTCTTGTGCTTGAGTTGTACGTCCGGCTGAGGGAAAGACGACAGTGGGACAGTGACACTTGTGTTTGTCTTTAGTCACTTGTAGCGCGCTCGTAGTTGGGGGTACGGACACCAGTAGACGTACTGGACCCCAGCTAGTCCTTTTCCAGTGCCTCACTAGAGAGGTCCGGGCCAGGATCTCTAGAGGTGCCAGGCATGGGCCTGTGACCGTGTGGTCTGCAGGTGGTGGTGTTTAGTTGGTCTCCACAGTTGCTTGACTTTTCACGTGGAGCGGCAGCTGGACCTTTCGTCCGTGGCTGCGAGACTGAGAGGTAGACCTGTGTTAGCTTGTCCGAGTCAGTTATGGTGTCGCGAACCAGTTCACGTGGCTCGTGTTTGGCAGTCTCTACTTTAGCTTGTACACCTGTACTGGTTTGCCGTTAATTACAGTGTTTATCGTAATCGGCAGACGGTGAGTACTTTTACAGCTTTAATATCCTGCTTAGATGTTCTATAAATGTTGGTATTGTTTATAGCTTTGTATCTGTGGTTTTGGTTTGCTCGGTTTAGGGGAGTTCCCTACTGAGCCAGTGACTAGAGAGGCCACCCCTACCCCACAGGTGAGAGCGAGGAGGACGTTTCACGACCGTCGTCCGGTTCAGAGCCGCGCCGTAGCGGTACAGGGTCAGTACCTCCAGCTTTGTAGTTCCAGCTGGTAGTACTCCAGCAGTGTAGCTTAGTTAGTTGCTTACTTTCTTCAGTTGTACCTGGGGTATGCCCCAGGCTCTTGTACTTCTTTTTAGTTCTGTGGAAATTGGCTATGTAACTTGTGATATATATATAAAAAATATGGTGTGTTCCTTTGTGTTACACGGACTGTGGTTTGGTTCCCTTGCGAGGCTTCGGCCCGTTCGCGGGAGGCGGACTCGGATCAAGTACGTGTTTTTGGTTTAACGGGCTTGGCCGAGGCGTCACACCGACCCTGTGCAATGAAAGGTGACGTCAATTTCGGCATCACCCATATCTTCTCCTCTGTCGAGCTCCCCCTTGGCATGTTGTTTGGTCGAGGGTTTGCACTTTCCTATCGATCAATCCTCGACTCCACATGAAGATCTTCTCTGATGGCCTTATGCGCGGTCTGTGATGTGTGCTTCCTTGCTTCCCCTATGGGGTATTGGGTGTTGTACCACTAGTAAGGACAGAGGTCCATGGTTTACCTCTTCTAAGGCACAACCCAATGTACTATGTCTCAACCATTGTTGAGTGTGGGCATCACTTTGTGTGGGTGGGTTTTGGGGATGGGTTACGGGTCGCCTGCCCCTATCTTGTATCCCTCCTGTTATCTGTGATGATTCTATGGAACATCTGTCTTCACTATAGAAAGAAAGAAATATGACACTGTTCTATGAGAAATGTGTGTTGCCTGAAACGAGCAACACAACTAACCATTAGGCACAACCCTAGACTAAGGGCCGAGTAAATTGTTGCTCGTGAATCAAGCAACAAGTATTTCCCTTCTTCTACACAAGACATGTTTACTAGAAGAAAAATGCCATGATACCCGAGCATACTCGGACACCTAGATAACTAGCAACTCTCTCACTAGAATAGTAAGCAACCCTATGGTAGCACAATTGGCAAACTCATATCGTGCCAAGGACTAGTGGATTGAGTGTTTTTTTTTATTTTTTATAATAGAAATCCTAAAGTTCGGGCCGAACTCAAGACAACCCCGAATCGATAGGATACATTATGCCTAATATCATATCGTATCAAACAATATCCGGATCGAACGGTATAGTGGGTCGACCAACCTTAATTGATTGGCAGGTGATATACAATAACAAGGTGTATTGTTTGATACTGAATTTTTTAACTGGAGAATGCTGTGGCCTGCTTAGGGCGTCTATTTGCTACCCTTCTCTAGACACAAAGGGACGAATCTCACAACTTTTGATACACTATAAAATTCATCCCTTGTATTTAAGAGCGGATGGACCCCCCACGACAACAAATCTAACTCTTTAACTATCATAGGTGCAAAATCAAGGAAATTATCTACCCAAAATGACGGCAGACTTTTCTTTTTCTTCATTGAAACTGACGTCAGAGGTTTCGCTGTTGTACAAATGAGGAGTCGGCGTTAGAAAGAAGTGTATACCACAGCGGTTGCCCCCCCCTCCCCCTGTCAAAAAAAAAAAAAAAGCAGTGGGGGTACATAGGTTAAAACTCGCGCCCTCTCCTCACCTTTCCCTCCCCCTATACCAACTTGCCTACCCAAAAAAAAAAAAAAATCAGCGTTAGTCATTGACTCAAATAATTCGATCTCTTGGCAACTCGTCTCTATTTGAAATGCTGATCGTCACATGATAAAAAAAAAAAAAGATACCAATCGTGTCGCGATACTCCATTTGCTTGTTCAATGGCTGAGATAGAAAATTTCCATTCAAAGATATTAAGACCTTTCGAGTATGAAAGTCGAGTAATATCAAAAGAAAATTTATGGGTAGACGAATCATGGAAGTATACAAAACGAGAATACAGCTGGTCCGAAGACTAGACATGGTCAAAAAATAAAAGAGTTGGTTTGAATACAAGGGCATTGAATGCAATATTATAAAGTGTCGAATACTATCAAACAGAGAGCTTATGATATATAGATGCCTCGGCTAAGTTAGTCTTGCGGAGACGGCTGTGGAAGGGAACACAAAAAGGTTACATGGCCAGGTGTACCCGACTACAACATTATTTTGCTTGGATTCGTTCCAATTACCAAAACCATCAAAATTCTCGTCGTGTAAATTTCTTCAACAGCACAGACAAGAATGGAAAATTTTGTCCAAAGCTTGGGAATCGTATTTGAAAGAAGGAAAAACACTTTCGAAGCACATCAAAAGATCCATTTTTCTTCATAAAATTGACTAGAAAGAGCTGTTACCAAACACTACAAGTAACCAAGAAAAAAACACTTTCCCCAAACTCAAGTAGATATACAATCATTAGAACTATTTTCAATAAAATACATTATTAGATGTAGCACATTTCAGTCACATATAAACAACTTTTAAAGTCAATGAGCAATGCTCAAGGGTACTAGATCCATCAATCTGCCGTCCAGCTCTGCTCAACAATTTCACGCACCCGTCTGTTGTATTCACGTTTGTTCTCACTGAACATGCGCGCAGCCTCAGAGTTTGCAGGCGAGTTGGGATTTGGATCACAGAGCAATGACTGACATACGGAAAGGATGACAATAATTAACAAAGTAGTTCTGAGATATTTTCTTCCCCCAAACAAGGCTTCTCCGCATGGGCAAAAAGGGATATTCTAGCCTTTAAGAGGATTGAAGAAAGACATTATAACCAGATCGAATACTCTTACTTCCTCGAAAAATACTAAGGATCCATTTGGTTGTATGTAAAACAATTTAATAGGGAAATAATTTTTCACGGAATAACTTTTACGTGAAAATAAAAACGTAATTATCTATTTGGTTGTCAAGTAAATATAAAGTTGTACGAGGGGTATGAGATCTTATGATCCACTCAAATGAGAAAGAGTCATATACTCCTTGTGTATTAACACTATTCATCAAATTTTTTATTTTATTTGATTTTTATTTTAATATTTTTTTAAAATAAAAATTTTAGATAACTAATGAAAAACAAGTAACTTTGACAAAAAAAATTAAAGTAGGAGAAATAAAATAAAAACATAATTTGAATGAATAGTATTCTACAGATATTTTAATAAAAAGTAAAAATTAAATTAACTAATGAAAAATAATTAAATTTGACAAAGACTATTTAAATGAGTGAAAAATAAATAAAAATTCAACTTGAATGAATAGTGCATACAAGTTGTTACTGTACTGGCGCAGCAGCAGCAACCACCGGAAAATGGCATCCGCATTTTTTGCGCGGATGCCAAAATCCGGAAATTTCAAGATACGATTTTACAGATTTTGTTTTTTCAGGATAACAAATGATGTAAAGAATAAAGTTTTCCCTGAACTATTTCCTACCGAGTTTTACTCTCAAACAAACGGACAGCTCGGCAACAAAGTCGAAAGAAGATGATGGCTGACAAAGTCTCACTGGATAGTATCTACCATTGCTGCCCATAGCCTAAACACTTGTGACCATTGTTTATATGGCAACAAAGGCCATAAGAAGATAATGACCGACGCTCTCTCACTGGGTGGTACTTAAATGGACATCTATCATTGATGCCCATAACCCAACGCTTAACATTGTATACATAACAACAAAGTTGTAAGAAGACAATGGCTGACAGTCTCTCTCACTGGATAGTAGTTAAAGAGATCTCCCATTGCTGTCCATAACCTAAATACTTGAGCGGTTGTATAGATACAGGCTTTTCAAAGTGGCAGCGGTGGTTTTATCTCTAAACGAACACACATAAAGGCAGCAGTAGCAAATGAATGTATCCACAGCCTCAAAAGCTATAATTTTACTTTCTAATCTTACTGATGACAATTCTGAAGCATTTGTAAAATTATACCCGGGGCTTATTAGTCTCCTTAGGCACTTGTGAAAATTAGCAACTTTGTGAAATAATGTCGGACAAAGAGGCAAGTGGGAGCGAGTGTGATGGCATGCAAAGGTGGGGGCGAATGGGATAGGCAAGACGGAGACTTCCGTCATTAACAAGGGAATAAGGATGTCAAACAGCCCCTTCCATTGTTGTTCCCCCTTTTAGACTTGCATCTTCCTGACCTTTTTCATCACTTCTACATTCTCCTTCCACTCAGTTAAATTTTCACTTAACCAAATACTTCTTTTGCACCTTTTTCTTTATTAAGCAGTTTCCTCACATATACTTGAAAAACCAATCCACATTGTATTCAACAAGAAACAATGTTTCATTTTGTTTGATATATATTGCAGCTTTTGTATGTTAGAAAATATTCTCTCTGTTAGGGACATCACAAAAACATGTTATATTTTACTCCTGTCCAACTTTCAGTATTCACTAAAAGCATGAATTTAATTTTGCAAAGAACAGCATTTATTCATCAAAGTAGCAGAGCTCAAGCACACCTGTATTGATGTAAGTATAGCAGCCACATCATAAATTGGACTCCACTGGTTCTGTAGAATATCCAAGCATATACTTCCATCTGCATAAACTGTAGTAAAAATATGGAGACTGCAGTTAGAAATTGTCAGAAAGAAGAGAGAGGCTTCCAAACAAAATATTAGACAAACAGCAGCAAAGGAACATAGATTCAACCTAAGATGTAGCTAAGAATGGTGTACAGACATGCCAAATCACACGTTTAAAGGGTTCAAAAAAACCAAGCAATCATCAAAACAATGCCCAGGCCCCAGAATAACCGTGCAAATTTTGTAAGACACAAGCATATAACAATATTATATTAACTCGTGTACCATGTAAATCTTCATTTTTTAGCATCTATGACAGTTATATTAACAGTTTTTAGTGGTTCTCCAACACCCAGACAGACCATCCGCCTGTTGCCCAACTGGGCGAACTGTCCCCCATCCATCTCTTTGGCCAGATTTCCGAGGTGAAGAGAGATGCATTGAGCCAGTCACGGGTGGTTTGAGCATCTGAATGACCATAGCAGGTCTTAATAATAACAAGCCAAGCTCTCAATCACTCAGCTAAAAGACTTTTGCTAAAACTTAGTAAACATTTTATAATGTTGATTTAACAGAAACAGGTTAGTCCAACAGTTAAATCAGTATTTGAACACAATTCAGACGATGGCTCGCAACAGTAATAGGATGCTTTGATATTCAAGTTAGCCACTGCAACAATAAGGCATTATGGATCCCCTCATGCTACTCCATTTTACCTGATACATAACAGGGACCCAGTACAGGAAGGATCTGAGTATGAGCATCCTTTAATTGTAGGAATTTGGTACAGCTGATGGCAGAAGCAATTGATTTTATTTACAGGTAAATGGCATGTCCTACAGCATGTTGTAAATGAAGAATGCTCAAGGGACTAAAAGTATAAAAGCAAAACCAAAGGACAGTAGAAAATTACAGAAATACAAATATTTTTAGATACATGCCTATGAATCAGACCTCATTAAAGTTAGATTATCTATATACCAAAGACAGGATTTATACGCAAAGGGAATTCTGTTAGATGTTTTGATTGCTTGAAGGACATAATCATACATCAACAGTCCCTGCTTCCCCACCAAAGGTATCAACTACCACAAGTGTTATTTCAAGCTGAACTCAGACATTTAAGGCCTAGTTTGAAAACAGGATAGGGGTACATATCCTGCCATTTAACCACTGCATTGGCCAACCAAACGTTCGAGAAAGTGGATCTGTTATACAGGACTTATCTGTGATAAAGCCCTTATCTGATCGGTTAACCAAACTGAGCTGTTGGGGCGGGATAGCAATCCATGGATAGTACCAAACTCATACGCCATAGTAGTGGTTAAACAATCCGCAGACTGCCTATCTATATTTGAAATTATTTATCCTGTTCTCAAACTAGGCCACAGTGATAAAGGACAGCAGAGACATGATCTCACCCACTTGACCAACACTGAAACTTTACCCTGTTGAACGATGTGGAGCCCTACCCCCTGACAAAAGTTCATACATATTTTAAATGAAAATACATGTTTAACACAGCATATGAAAAAGAAGAAAGATGAAAAACCCAACCATCTTGGCAAATCATCATGTGTTCCACTCAGTTCACAATCTGTAACTCCTTCATGCAGTTGAACATGTTAATGAACAGAGACAAATACAATGAAAAAAAAAAACCTCCTTTTACTTTACAGCAAAATCAGAGGAGTGTTTTCATCCTTAGATATTATACATACTGGATAGGATTAAGAAACTTGCACTTACACTTAGATGTACTACTTGATCAGTAAAATTATCGATCTCTCTACTTCCTGTCAACTAGTTCCACCTTTAATGACGTCATAGATTATAATTTTTTATCTCAATTCTGGAAAAAACTGACAATTGAGATTCCCAAATTTAATCACACATAAGAAGACCATGGACTTTTACATGGAATTCAATCCTGTTAAGATTAATACAGAAAAATGCATCCATGTAAACTTTCATATACATGAAGAGAAAAGAGAAAAAAATAATTAAGGCAATGCAATATCATATGGTCATATCTTTGTCATTGGCCACATCAAGCTCAGAATTGACCATAAATAGAAACCTCCCTGAAGTTATGTACGGAAAACCATTTGCAAGTATCCCCTTATCCTAACCCTACTCCATATCCACAAATTCCCCAAAAAAAATGGAAAATAAAGAGAAAATGGCCATGAAAGAATAATTTGTTGACAAATAAAGTAACAAGCAACTTACTATTGGGTGGAACATTCGAGAAACGAAGCGCACAGTTGGCGGCTTATTTGGATAATCCTCTGTGACTGAAGTGTCAATTTAAACGTGCCTGAAAAGTCGCACAATTTCACACCTGAGAAATGAGCCCATTCTTCCCAAAATCACAGAAGTTGTCAATCAAGATAAAGGCATAAATACAAGACATACCATAGAGTGGTAAACAATACAGAAAGTCTTCGGACATCACAAGACTTTATTTGCATGGGACTGAATTTTAATCAGTAATATCATAAAGGTGAACCAACACAGACAAATAACTGCAATTCTGATCATAGTTTTCCAATAACAAAAAAAAATGGACCAAAGAATCAACAAATAGTGTTCCCTGCATATCAAGTATTACACCTATGTCACCTCGCAACTAGGTGCAATACTTGATATCCATAGTCTAATAACATGCTATCCAAAGAAGTATAATAAACCATTTAGATAATGCAACCTATTTACTGGCATTCATGCGGTAGATCAGTGAAGTTATTAAAACATGACAGGTACAATCTGAAGAAATGATGATCCACATCATGTAACAAACCAAACAACACATGGTGACTAACAACACGAGATGGCATTAGCCGTATTAATCATAAGGATGAGTTTCACAATATTGATGCTAACAATTAACTTTGAAGAGGCCTCACCTCCGTCCCACGGGGTGTCGTCAGGACTGCAATTATCAAACAAAAGAAGAAAGAGAGAGATATAATCAGCAAGCTCCGAGAGAATCTAGAAAAAAAAATACTAATGATGCCTTAGAAAGCATACCCAAAAATGACAGCATTCCAAAGCATGATATTATTGTCCTGGGGGGCACCGCTGATCCCCGCAGGAGGATCCTGCTGCAAGCGCTTGAAGTCCCTCATCAGCCTCTTCCTTGCAGGAGTCGACATCCTCACACACCTGAATTTTCCAAAAAGAGACAAGTCAGACGAGAAAAAAGCTAACAAACGCACACGCTAATTGCTAGAAGGCTTACTGGCCGAAACCCGACACCAATTTGTTGAACAACAGAGAAAGATCTTTCCTGGCGTTCCGCCAAACACGTTAGCAAAAGTCCCAAGGGACAGATGAAAACACATGAGACAAAATATGGTTTACTTCTCGGAGAAGACACGTAGTTCCAAGACAGAACGAGAACATCACCAAAATAACTCGTCAGTACCACAAACCCCGCCCCAACAGAGCACAATAGATGCCTACGTGATTAAGATCCCATCATAATACAGAGCTGAAATCGCAGAAATTCCCAAATCCTCAACCAATAGATGAAAGCAGCCACCCGCGGAACTACGGAAGGCCCACATGACCGCGCCACAGCAACCCAAAAGGTAGACATATGAATCATCCAACCACAGCGGGAAAGCTTGTGCTCTGCGCGCGATCGGTTCCTCACGCAGCCACAATTAGGGTTTCCAAACAAACCCACCGGCACAAACACGATCATCGCCACAAGAACACGATTGGTGAGAAAGAAGATACGGCCTTCACCTGTCCGCAGACGCGCGGAAAGTATCCAGGCTCCGCTAGGGTTTCAGCGCGCCACCATCGCGCACGGCCTTCGAAGACGGAGGGGGCGAGGGGCAGAAGAAATGGATCGCAGCGGCCACAACGAGTGAGGGGAAGGAGAAATAATGGTGACGGTGATCAGACAAGCGGACATAATATTCTTTTTTCTTCCTTTTTTTTTTGCAGAGATGTGATTGGATGGTGGCGGTGGATGGACTCCGTGGTCCCCACAGATCGCGACGGGGTGCGGACGCGGATTCCTTCCTTTTTCATAGTGGCAGCGTCTATTACAGCTGCGGTGGACCCGAGATTTCATCAATCCCCATGGTACCGTGTAACTTATCAAGGATCCGAGAAGGATGGCTCGTTATCTTGGATCTTAAACGGGAGGGGAGCGATCGAGAGTTTTCGTGTTGATCGTCCCGGTTAAGCTGGAGGGATCCGCGAGTCATGAGATGCGGCTTCGGATGTTTCTAGAGTGCAACGCTTTCGGGCCGGTGCTTTTTTCTGCCATTCGCGTTTGCACACCGAAGCTCGGTCGTGGGATGAAATCTGGACCGCGAATAGTCGGATTGACGGGTGGGATAATCTGGGCGGCCGCTCCCTTATTGGCTTTGCCACGTGGGCTGACGATATCTTTTCTCTTGAAAATTTATTAATACGGGGTTTTCTCGGACAAAAAATAACCTCCTTATTTACTATTCACTGAGACTGATTCGATTCGATCTACTTTTTTAAAAAAAATTTAAACTGGAACCGAATTGAGATGCATTGTAAAATCGAATCGAACTGACCTGTGAAATGTCATGAATCATTTTCAACTAAATCGAATGTTCAGATTCTTCAGTTCGAATTGGACCTATTGGGCTTTGATGTTTTTGGACTTTTTTATTACATTTCTATTTGCTAGATTGATTGACTTTTCACTTCTAATTTTGGTTGTAGATGTTGGACTTTCTATTTAATTTTTGTGTCAACTATCAAATAGATGATTTATAACATATACATGCCAATGTCCCTTAACAATAAGAATAACAATTAAAAATCATGCACTCAAACTTGCTAAAACTTAACAACCTATAGAATATCACATATTCACAATAGTGCATTCATGCATACTTAATAATTTGATAATCTCAAATCTGAGTACATTCACACATTCAACTATTCCCTTAACAATAAGAATAACAATTAAAAATCATGCATATACAATACGTTGATTCTCAAACCTTCACACTTACGTATTCTCCAACCGGAAATCCATGATCTACAGCAGCAGATTTCATAAGTCAACATGAAAAGTTATCTGCTAAGGGTCTGTTTGGCTGTATTAAAGTACTTTTATAGGAAAAAAGTTTTTTACGGAATAATTTTACATGGAAATTAAAAAACACGATCGGTCATTTGGATGTATGTAAAATATGTTTTAAAGAGACCACACGCTGGGATAGTTGCAGACGAAGGTTTTGTTGTAGGAGGCGGGGATGCCGAGGGGGTTGCTGTAACATTCCGGGTTTTGGCTTCCTTGGTGCTGTCCTTGGCGACGTGTTCTGAACGCGACGTGTTCCTGTCGCCTCTGTCTGAGAGGCGACGGTCCTTGTGTCACATTCCCGTTGTCTGTGGCTGGTGTGCCACGTGTCCGCAGCATAGGTATGAAGGCGACGCACCAGCTGCCGCGTTCACACTGAGTCGCCTACATGTGCGACACATGGTCTGGAGGCTGTCAGCTTGCAGAACACCTGTCGGAACTTTTGAGAAGGCGATGAGGTAGGCGTCGCATTCAGGTTGAGGATGTTGGGTTGAGTGTGAATATAATTCATTTCTCCTCACATTTTGATGATGACAAGTTGTGATTTTGATGCATAACCATTGGAACATGTAAAGTTATCACCTGAAATTATAATATTCAAAAGCATGTTTCTAAGCACATTATCATTGATATTCATGATAATATATTTAACTAATGATTTATGTGTTTATTTTCTCAGGGACAAACATTTCTTGTCAAGAAGTGTCGACACAACCATCAATGGTGTCGACACAATGGTTCAGAACAAAGGCAGAAATGTGAAGAAAAGTCCATCTCAGGTCGACACTAGTCCAGAGCAGGTCGACACTAGAGAGCTTCCTAGAAGGCCTGTTGTTCAGATAGCCAAAGCATGTCGACACCAAATGCAGGCAGGTCGACACTAGATGGCTCTTCCAGAAGGCCTGTTTTTCAGATGGCCAAAGCAGGTCGACACGAGATGAGATCAGGTCGACACTAGAGAGCCTTCCCAGAAGGGCTGTTTTGCTGTCTGGGACATGAGGTCGACACTGGATCATCTCAGGTCGACACTAGAGACCTCTCCCAGGGATTGCTCTGCCAGTCTGGGACAGTGTGTCGACACACCTCTTGGGCAGGTCGACACACTCCGGAATCTCTGTGACTTAAGATTCCTCCTGCACGTGGCACCCTAGGGAAAAGGTAGATCAACCTTGGATCTTGCGCCCATGTACCCCAAGGGTATCTTTCGGATATTTAGGGTATAAATACCCTCCTAATGGGCACACATCCACAAGAGAATCTTCCAAGAGTCTCCAGAAACTTGAAGTGGCGGCTAGAGAGTCTCTCTCCCTGTTTTGCTCCCTCCTGTGCTTCCACACCTCAATTCACCCTTCTCTAAGCACAAGATCGAAGATTGATCAACATGAAGCATTAGGATCAACTTCAAGGGAGCAGATCAAGTAGAAGCCAGCAATTGTGAAGCACTCAAGGAAGATCCCAAGTTCAAAGTTGCAGAGCATCGGCAAAGGACTTCAAGTGATCAAGATCCTTCCAAGTCTGCTTCTACAAGGGAGTTTTTCTTGAAGAACAAGAACTGTCAACTTCATGTCTTGAGTCTTTCTTGTTTCTTCTTGGCTATTCTAGAAATTGTGCATAATCGATTGCATCAATTTTCTTGAATTGGCCTTAATAGATCAGATCATTGCTAGAGGATCTAGATCTTGTTGTTTTTGTTCTAGCAAGTGATTGTGAGCCTCTGTGCTCAGGGTTTTTGAGTCGTCGTACTCAAGTTGTGTGGTTGAGCAGTCTTGCTCAGAGTCTAGAGTAGTCTTGCTCTAGGTAGTGTGTGAGTTGTCTACTCAGTTGTGGAGTTGTCAGGCTCCAGTGTGGGTTGTGTTACCCAGGTTGTTAGTGGATCCTCACTGTGTGTGAGGGGTGGATGTAGGAGTCACGTGGTGTGATTTCTGAACCACCTAAAAATCTCTGTGCATTGTTTGCTTGTGGTTTGAATTTACTCTTCGTTAGATGAATGCATAGGATCGTTTGAATCTATCTAATCAACTTGTTTTTCACACTCCAATTGTTTAACTCACTTAATCTCTCTTCAGATCTGTGAAATTTGCTTTCAATCTAACTCTGATTCAAAGGTTTTTCAAAATTGGTTTAGCTTCCGCATTAGTTGGCATAGATCTATTCAACCCCCCCCCCCTCTAGATCTTGTCCACACCTTTTATCGATCCTTCAATTGGTATCAGAGCGGGTTTACACTTGATCTGATCTGATCTGAGTAGTTTCTGAGTGTTCTGTGTTGCCTGATTGCTTGCTTGTTTATTTTGCTGAGTGTTTCCTTCTTTGCACCATCTGTTTAATTAAATGGATTCCAGAGGATTCATAGCTGAGGGTCATTCCATAAATAGGCCATCATTCTTTAATGGAACAGACTATTCTTATTGAAAAATAGAATGCAAGTGTTTCTTAGGGCCCAAAATTATGAATCTGGAAAGTAGTGGAAGTAGGTCCCTATGAAAACCAGGGAGAGAAGACCTGGACTAGGGAACAATAAGAAGAGCTACATTGAATTATAGTGCCATGAACATGATTCAATGTTGTTCACCCCAAAGAGTACTCAAGAATCTCAATGTGCAAATCTGCCAAAAGATGTGGGATAAACTTGAGGTACTCTATGAGGGAACATCTCAGGTTAAAGAAACCAAGGCTAACATACTTGTCTCTGAATATGAATTGTTCATGATGAATCTAATGAGATAATCTCTGAAATGTTTGCCAGGTTCATGATCATAGTCAATGGACTAAAGGCCTTAGGTAAGGACTATACTGATGCTGACTTGGTAAGAAAGATTCTACCCCACTCTCTTCAATTTGGCACACAAAGCCACACTGTTATTGAAGATTCTAAAGATCTGTCCAAAATCTCTTTGGATGAATTGATAGGATCTTTAATGACATATGAAATCAATTTAATGAGAAATGAAGAACACATAATCAAAACCAAGCCAGTAGCATTAAAGGCCTCATCTAGTAACAAGGACAAAAGTCAGGATAAAACCAGTTCTGATGAGTCTGAGTCAAATGAGGATGAGATTGCCCTCATGACCAGGCAATTCAGAAAATTCTTGAAATATAAAGGAAAGTTCTCTGGTAAAAGAAATATTCATCAGGTAAAAGAAACACCTCCTTTTCTAATGCTAACTCCAACAAGAATAAAAAATCTGACGAAATTGTTATATGCTACAGGTGCAACAAACCAGGACACATGAAGGGAGAATGTCCTTAAAACAAGAAGGAGAAGCACAAAAGATTCACAAATTCAAGAAGCCGAAGGCCATGGTAGCTACTTGGTCTGATGAGGACACAAGTGGAAGATGAAGAAGAAGAAAATCCTCAAACTCTGAAAGCGAGGAGATTTGCTTCATGGCAAACAGCTCAGATGGAAAGGTAAGCACATCTTTTGAAGATTTTTCTGTTGAAGATTGGCAGGATGCTTATGCTGAATTAGTTGAAATATATACTGAAATGAGGAAAGAAAATAAGCATCTCAAAAAGAAAATTGAAAATATTTATCATAACCAATCTTCAAACAAAAGAATTTGTGAACTAGAGAATAAGTAACAGAATTAATGAAGAAAAAGAAAATCTTCTGAATCTGATTGATGAACTTAAGCTAGCTTCTCAAAAGGCCACCAATGAATTCAAAGACTTATCTGAAAAGCTGGAAAAAGAAAATCAAGATAAACAACAAAAGATTGAAGAAATCAAAATCTTGGAAACCAGCTAAGACAAAAAGATGAAGTCATTGAAACATTCACAAATGGCAAAGATAATTTAGAGGCCTTGTTGGGAACAAATATGAAATCAATCTCTCATGGACTAGGGTTGATAAACAAAAATCTAAGAAAGACAAATCCGGTGAAAAGAAGGATAAACATCACTAATCAAATTTGTTAAGGGCCCTAGTCTTGAAAATACAGAAGTCAAACAAAAATCAAGCAAAACACAAAAAAGTCAAAAACTCAGAACAAAGACAAGGCAACCAGGTCGACACAGTCACCTGACAGATCGACACCAGTCCACAAGAAGAAGGCTTCTGTGGCTGTTGTGTCGACACCAGTCAAGGAGAGGTCGACCTGCTCAACACCAACAAAGACAAACAACCAAATCAAAAATTCAAATAAAAATTTGAAAAATAAGAAAAAGTCAAAGGAAGTCATTCATGAAGAACATTGGACCTCCAAGACAGCATATCAAGCTGATTGGACCAATTCTTGGAGCCAATGGTATAACAACCCATGTTGGTATCATCCTCAATTTTTTCTTTCCAAACTTCATGTACCACACAATCCTTGGATTCCACCTCCTAATCTGAATTCTCATGCTCAAATGAAAAACACCCCTCCTACCAAAAACACTGGTGTTTTCATTCCTAAAGAAAAGAAGAAAATGAAAAAGTTAGAGAACACCAATGTCATAAAACCAAAATAAAAACAAACCAAATTTGGATAAGAAAAGATTTGATGAAAATGTCCAAACATTCTGATGGTCCCAACACTGTTTGGGTACCAAAATCTTCTCTTCATTGATTGATCTTGCAGGAAGGTCGTGCACCCAATTCAAACGTGTGGTTCCTTGATAGTGGTGTTCACGACACATGACTGGAGATAAAGCTAATTTTCTTTCCTGCTAGAGAAGGAGGAGGTTCAGTAACATTTGAGGTAAAAATAAAGGAAAGATCATTGGATCTGGAAAGGTTGTCAAACTTCCTCAAACTCTGTTGATAGTGTTTTATTAGTTGATGGTCTTGATTACACTTGCTCAGTATCAGCCAACTATGTGACAAAGGTCACAAAGTTGTGTTTGAATCTGATTTTGCAAAATAATTGATTCATCAACTGATAAAATTAAATTTTTGGAAAAAGGGAAAACAATGTTTATATGATTGACCTTAATAAAAACTTTTCTGAAAATCTTTGCTTTGTTGCAAATAAAGATGAAATTGCATGGACTTGGCACAAAAGACTTGGCCATGCAAGTTTCAGAACTTAAATAAATTGTTAAGGCTGAATCTGGTTAAGGGTCTTCCTGAATCCTTTTCAATATTGAAAATCAAGTTTGTGGGATCTGTGCCCAAGGAAAACAACCAGGAAATCTTTTAAGAACTTCAATGAGTACTCACATCTAGGCCACTAGAACTACTTCACATGAACCTTTTGGCCCAACAAGGGTTCTAAGTCTAAGTGGCAAGAGATATGGATTTGTAATCATTGATGATTTTACTAGATTTACTTGGTTATCTTCTTGTCCCACAAAAGTGATTCTTCCTTGAGTTCAGGAAATTCTGCACCACTGCCTTAACAAATTATTCATATAAAATCAAAATATTTTGACTGATCATGTGGGTGAATTTGAAAATCAATCCTTTTCTGATTTGTGTGCTGAATTTCATATATTCCACAAGTTTTCTTCACCAAGAACTCCAGAACAAAATGGAGTTGTGGAAAGAAAGAACAGAACTCTTGTGGAGATGGCTAGATCCATGCTCTTAGAAAGTAATTGCCCAAATCCTTCTGGGCTGAAGCTGTAAACACAGCAAATCACATTCTAAATAGAGCCTTGATCAGACCAAAAATCAGAAAAACCCCCTATGAACTATTGAAAAATAAAAAGCCAACTTTTCTTATTTCAAAACCTTTGGGTGCAAATGTTATGTACACAATAATAATAAAGAAATCTTGACAAATTTGATGCTAAAAGTCAGGAAGCCATCTTTCTTGGCTATTCTGAAGTGTCAAGAGCTTTCAGAGTGTACATTTTGAAAAACA
This sequence comes from Colocasia esculenta, assembly GCA_014218235.1. Lineage (NCBI taxonomy): Eukaryota > Viridiplantae > Streptophyta > Magnoliopsida > Alismatales > Araceae > Colocasia > Colocasia esculenta. The sequence goes on from JACBKR010000988.1 coordinate 43,924, forward strand.
AAACTGTTGAAGAGTCTCCTCATATTATATTTGATGAAAATTCCTTTTCAACTAACACTTCTAAATCTTGCAGGGATAAAACAAGACAGTGAAGAGGATGACTTCATTGTGGACTCTTCACCAACTGTTGAGGAGCTTGAAGACTGTGTGAGAACTTGAACAACAATTCACCATCTTCAAGTGGAACAGGTAACATTGCTCCAAATTTGAATACCCCTCAACAGGTAACTTCTGAACATCGAATTTTGAGAGATCACCCTTTGGATAATGTAGTTGGTAATTTACATGATAGAGTTAGGACTAGATCTTCATTCCTGCATGCTCTTGAAGAAGACCCACTAGCTCTAATTTCCCAAATTGAACCAAAATCAATTGATGAAGCTTATCAAGTTCTGATTGGATTAATGCCATGCATGATGAACTTCATCAATTTGAAAGAAATCAAGTTTGGGAATTAGTACCTAGACCTAGTGACCAAACGGTCATTGGCACTAGATGGTTTTCAGAAATAAATTGAATGAAAATGGTCAAGTCATAAGAAATAAAGCTAGGCTAGTTGCAAAGGATATAATCAAGAATTTGGGATTGACTTTGAAGAATCTTATGCCCCTGTAGCTAGACTAGAAGCAGTTAGGATTTTCCTTACTTTTGCATCCTCCATGAAATTTAAAATCTATCAAATGGATGTTAAAAGTGCATTTCTCAATGGATATATAAGGAAAATTTTTGTTGAACAACCTCTTAGATTTGAAAATGAAAATCATCCTAACCATATTTTCAAGCTTAATAAGGCTCTCTATGGTCTTAAACAAGCTCCAAGAGCTTGGTATGACCGTTTGAGTTCTTTTTTGCTTGAAAAAGGATATTCTAGAGGTAATGTTGATCAAACTTTGTTCACAAAAACAGTCAAAAAGAAATAATTGCAGTCCAAATTTTGTCGATGACATAATATTTGGATCAACTAATAAAGCCTGTGCAATGAATTCTCCAATCAAATGAAAAATGAATTTGAAATGAGTTTAATGGGAGATCTAAAGTTTTTCTTGGGATTGCAGGTCAACCAAACACATGAGAGAATTTTCATCAGTCAAACCAAATATGTCAAAGAACTTCTAAAAAGGTTTGACTTTCAGAACCTCAAGCACTCCAACACACCAATTACTATAAATGCTAAGCTAGAAGAAGACTCAAATGGTAAGTCAGTAGACCCAAAGACCTACAGAGGTATGATTGGTTCTCTACTTTATCTTACAACTTCTAGACCTGATATTCAATTCAGTGTGTGTTTGTGCTAGATTTCAATCAAATCCTAAAGAAAGTCACATGCTAGCTGTTAAAAGAATTTTCAAATATCTTGTTGGAACATGTGATTTAGGAATTTGGTATCCTGCTAATTGCAAGTTAGATTTGATTGCCTATTGTGATGCTGATTATGCTGGTTGTAAATTAGATAGAAAAAGCACAAGTGGCTTGTGTTTGTACCTAGGTGGGTGCCTAATCTCTTGGGCTTCTAAGAAGCAACATTCAGTTGCTCTGTCAACTGCAGAGGCTGAGTATGTTGCTGCTGGTAGGTGTGGAACCCAATTCTTTGGGTGAAACATTAACTTCTTGATTACAACTAAGAGTTAGATTGTGTTCCCATCCTTTGTGATAACACAAGTGCAATAAATCTGTCTAAAAATCCCATTCAGCATTCCAGAACCAAGCATATTGAAATTAGGCATCATTTCTTGAGAGATGAGGTAGCAAAGAAATCTTTTGAACTCCACTTTATAGAAATGAAAAGCAAATTGCTGACATTTTCACTAAACCCCTTCCTGACAGTAGATTCTCATCTTTAAGGAGAGAACTTGGTCTTTGTAAATGTCCATTGGGATTGGTTGAGTGTTAGGCATCTTCTGAGGGGGAGTTCTTTGCATCATCATACTCATTTGCTTTCTTGATTCATCTCTCTCTCTCTATTTCATTTCTATTTCTTTTTGACAATAAACTATTCACCTCACATTGTGTTGAACTTCTTGGTATATCAAATGGTGATTTGAAGAAGGACAAGTTCTGCTTGTCTGGACACTTTCACTATGCGAGAGTATGTGTCCCGCCAAGTACCAAGGAATGAATATGCAATTGTTGAGGGGAGCATTTGTTGTTCAAAGAGAATTATTTCTGATTTCAAAAACTTGCATATCTTTATTCTGATGAAAAGTGGTTGAAATCCTCATCTCAGGGGAGCTAGAAAAATCACAAGTCATGTATTTTGAAAAATTCAAAACTTTCTTGCATTACATCAATTTCCTTGCATGATGTCCTCATTCAGTGTCTAGAGTCTCAAAATGATCCTTGAGTGATCTATTACATCATTTGTCAATTCTCACCTATATTCTTCAAAACTATAGAAATTCATATTTCTTTCTATGACTAAAGGATAATGTGTGTCTTGATCTTAAACATGTTTTTGTTTGCAATTGATGTTGGATATAGATGATATCTTTTTGTCAAAAACTCTCCAAAATCTATCAATTCAACAGAGCAATGGCACATGTGTGAGAAACTGCACACCTTCACAATGAATGAAGTGCCATGTATGTCATGAGGCACTAATGCTATCTCTGTTCAAAGGGGATTAAAAATTAAAAATCAATGCAAAACAAAATAAATATGCCTAATTTTTGATGATGACTGAGTAACTGGAAATATTGGCGTCTAAAAACGTATGTTTTCATGTCAAAAGGTCATCATTTACCCCTTTGAGACTTGATAATGGATAAATCTTCAGTATCCAGGACTATAGTGTGTAAAAAGCATTAGTTCTTGAGTAAACAAGATATATCTCATTTGATAGTTTGTTTCAAAACAAAATATATATGTCATTGGAGAATTTGTTTTAAAGAATCATTCTTATCCATCATCAAGTTGTTCTTAAAAATGTTTACTTCAACACACACTGTTTTCAGTTTAAAAGATTTTTTTATCTCTTTGGAATTGAAGAATATGGTAGTGTGTAGTTGATTGTTAATGTTTTATATACCTTCAAATTATCATTTTAATGACTCAAGTCACTGAATACTCATATGCTGTTGGATATTGTGTAAAACTTGAATTGTGTTGATTTTTGCAAAATTTAACAAATGAATTTTTAGTCTCTTAAATATCCTTGAAATGATTATTCCACCATTGCTTATCATTATAAAGATGTCCCAAAAGTCACATAATTTTTCCATACTCAAATCCAAAATTTTTCATCAGGCCAGGTCGATACTACTCCATCTAGTGTCGACCACTCTGACTCAGGTCGACACTCACCTCTTCTAGTGTCGACACTGACCCCTTGCCAGACTCAATTAAACCCGTGGGCACCGGTTAAGCGTGTGTTGTTCCTGCGGGGTAGGTTATCCAAAACCCCCCTTTTCTTCTCCAGGTCGACCCGACGGTCGCCATTCTCTTGATTTCCACAGGCGATTTGAACTCTTTCCATCTCTTCTCTCCCATTCCTCTCCAACCGTTTTTCTCTCATCCTCTCTCTCCATCA